>BMAC01000306.1:621006-636589 GCA_014905375.1 Phtheirospermum japonicum | reverse complement strand
GAGAGAGAGGTCATTGTCTCAATTTTACACAATTGCGGAGAAATCCCAACACTTGTTCTTGATTTCCTTATTTTCCCAAATCTTGACACAAAAGGGGTGGGGGTTGCAATCCGGGTTCAATTCCAATTATGAGGCCCATTCATTGAGGTAATTCGCTAAAACCACACTCTTGAAACATTATTTTTATGATTGGTTGAGTTTGGGGGAGCTTGGGTTTTAAATTACCTTCAAATTCCTTGTTCAAAACCTATGCCCACCAAGTACTCGATGAAATGCCTCAATGAACCCTTTTGACTAAAATTCCCTCTTTCTCATGTTGTATCCAATCTTTTCGATTCTCGGAACCTTTAGACACAATCCTCGCTTTCTCCACATACATTTTCTAACCGATTCCATGGCCGACTATTTCGATGACGATTTCCCCTATCCCAATATTGCCGGCAACTACAGTACCCCTTCCCCATTTATTTCGAAGCTGAGGGGGAACTCTATCAAAACCTCTCCCTATGGAACTTTGCCGTTACGCGATTCATCAACCTCGGGCACCTAGACGAGTGGGTGACAAATGGGGATTACCAGGGATATGGGGCTCAGATGCTCCAATACATCGAGGGTTTGATCGGTCTCCAATTCGCATCCCTATGGGCACCGGCCTACCGAGAGCTGATGTTCGAGTTTCTCACTACCTACCGGGGCTGCGAGGCCTCGGAATTCACCGTTCGGTTTGGAGGGAGCGAGCATCAGATCACCCAAGAGGTGCTCCACGCGGTGCTCGGGCTTAATTGCCAAGAGTTGTGGGATGAGCGGCCGAGCGAATTTGCCCGACGCAATTTTAGGCGAGTATCACAGGCGGACGTGGTACTTCTCGGTTCTAGGCCCCGACAATCACTGATTTAGTGCTGTTGGGAGAATTTAAGTTCTTCGCCCACGTCGTGATGGGCAAACACGAGAGCACTAACCTCACCCAGGATGAGGTATATGTGCTTTGGTGTTTGAACCATGGGCGTCAATTCCCCTTTTATCCCTTTCCTCCGCGCTGGGATTCATGGGATTCGGAGAGCGAGAGGTGGGAGTGTAGCTCGTCGTTCTTGGCTACGGTGGCCGGGGCGGCGGGGGTTCGCCGGAATTTTTGGCATCTTCCAAACCAACTCTATGGGCTCGATCCTCTCTAAATTGGCCGCCTCGGGATCGAACCCGAAGTGACGGACTAGCAAAGTGATCATAGGCCCCATTCCGACCCGAGCTACACTCCCACCTCTCGCTCTCCGAATCCCATGAATCCCAGCGCGGAGAAAGGGATAAAAGGGGAATTGACGCCCATGGTTCAAACACCAAAGCACATATACCTCATCCTGGGTGAGGTTAGTGCTCTCGTGTTTGCCCATCACGACGTGGGCGAAGAACTTAAATTCTCCCAACAGCACTAAATCAGTGATTGTCGGGGCCTAGAACCGAGAAGTACCACGTCCGCCTGTGATACTCGCCTAAAATTGCGTCGGGCAAATTCGCTCGGCCGCTCATCCCACAACTCTTGGCAATTAAGCCCGAGCACCGCGTGGAGCACCTCTTGGGTGATCTGATGCTCGCTCCCTCCAAACCGAACGGTGAATTCCGAGGCCTCGCAGCCCCGGTAGGTAGTGAGAAACTCGAACATCAGCTCTCGGTAGGCCGGTGCCCATAGGGATGCGAATTGGAGACCGATCAAACCCTCGATGTATTGGAGCATCTGAGCCCCATATCCCTGGTAATCCCCATTTGTCACCCACTCGTCTAGGTGCCCGAGGTTGATGAATCGCGTAACGGCAAAGTTCCATAGGGAGAGGTTTTGATAGAGTTCCCCCTCAGCTTCGAAATAAATGGGGAAGGGGTACTGTAGTTGCCGGCAATATTGGGATAGGGGAAATCGTCATCGAAATAGTCGGCCATGGAATCGGTTAGAAAATGTATGTGGAGAAAGCGAGGATTGTGTCTAAAGGTTCCGAGAATCGAAAAGATTGGATACAACATGAGAAAGAGGGAATTTTAGTCAAAAGGGTTCATTGAGGCATTTCATCGAGTACTTGGTGGGCATAGGTTTTGAACAAGGAATTTGAAGGTAATTTAAAACCCAAGCTCCCCCAAACTCAACCAATCATAAAAATAATGTTTCAAGAGTGTGGTTTTAGCGAATTACCTCAATGAATGGGCTCATAATTGGAATTGAACCCGGATTGCAACCCCCACCCCTTTTGTGTCAAGATTTGGGAAAATAAGGAAATCAAGAACAAGTGTTGGGATTTCTCCGCAATTGTGTAAAATTGAGACAATGACCTCTCTCCCGTTTTTGTTATTCTCCCCCTTTTTGTTTTTTTTTCTTTTTCTTCTTCCTTCTCACTGGGTCCGCGTCCGTGGGGTAGTCGATCGACTAATGGTCTGTCGATCGAATGCTCCTTGTAAAACTTGGGGCTACTGTCCTTCAGTCGATTTGGCTCATTTCAGTCGATAGGGCTGTCGATCGACTACCTGTCGATCGACTGCGGACCAGTCAATCTCTTGAAAAACTTGGAGCTACTGTTCTTTAGTCGATTCGGGCCATTTTAGTCAATCGACTGCAATACTGCAGCCAATTCTCTGTTTTTGATCTCCTTCTTTCCCACACCTCCTTGATTGCTCCTACAAAAACTGAAAAACATTAGTTAACGCAAATGAAGAAGGGATATACACAAAATCAAGAAATCGTGATTAAACTAATCTACACTAGGAAAGTATTAAGTCATTGGTTTGGGTTGAGTTTTATGCTAAAGCTTGAATTGAAATGAAAACTTGAAAACACTAACTAATGCAAAGGTTAAAGAGAATTAAAAGCTTGCTTGAAAGTACTAATTTTAATGACATCAATTAAACACTAATTAAAAACCTTAAATAAATTGAAACCACTTAAATTAAGAAAGCTTGCAAGTCTTGAAGGAGGAAATGGAGGGGAAATAAAAGCTTTGAAACTAGACGAAGTCAAAGTACATTAAATGTGAATAAGTAGAATTTATCAAAGAGGAAAGCCCCTTATGACTTTCAAACACCAAATGTATGCTAGCTAAAATGGGTAAAAAGCTTCATAATCATGCTACAATGGAGTTTTTGCACAAGAAAACTAAAAGCTAGAGGATGGAAGTGAGAAATTGTAATGCCAAGAAAAACAACAAGACCTACAAATTAAACAACCAACACCAAAGCAATAACAACAATACAAATACAACACAACATAAAAGAAAAAGATTACTACCAATTTTGTATTCAACACAATTGCTTCAAGTTTGCTACAACCTTCAAAGGATAAATCAAGTCTTCAACACAACAAATAACCACAAATGAAGGAAATGTCACATTTTTCAACACTTGCTAAGAACAATTAACTAAAACTAATAAAACCAAACTAAGTATTATAATCTAGGTTTTCAAGCTTAAAAAGCAATGGAATAGTAAAAATGTCTTGGAAGAGATTGAACAAGTCCAAAAACCACCAAGGAAGGATAAGGTTGGTGGACAGAGGGCTGATATATATATATATATATATTATATATATATATATATATATATATATTATAGTATATATATTATATATATTATATATATATATATATATATGGATGCAGGTGCAAAATCGCCAAAATGGGTCAAAATTACAAAATTTCCTACGTCGCAGTCGATCGACTGACTATCCATCGACCGACAGGCAGTCGATAGACTGACTACTAGTCGATCGATGGAAACCCTGTCGATCGACTACTTCATCCTCCGGCAAAACTTTCTGCCGAGCAGTCGATTTATTCTTGTTCAGTTAATCGACTGGACTAGCAGTCGATCGTCTGCATTCTAGTCGATCGACTAACATGGATTCTCCTAGCTCAATTTTCTCATTTTTCGCTCCAGCCGTCCGTCGGTTGTCGTTCCTTACTTGCTCTATGTTCCCTTGATTGTCTTCGCTTTTCCATTCCATATCGAGTCGAATGGAATGCCCTAAATGTGCACGGGTCCCACTTGTTCATTCTACGATCAAAAATATAAAAACAAATGAAAAACTACGAAAATATAATATAAACCACGCAAATGCTACAAAAATCTAAAACTAACAAAATAGACCAATTCCACTCCTAATACCCATAAAAGCAAGCAAAACACATGAAAATATGACACAAAAAGTTAACAAAAACACGTACAAAAATGTGTAAATCAATCTCGTGGAATGCCAAAGGGCAAATGTACAAAAAATGTGAATTCAACAAAATGTGACCCGAGCAAATTTGAGTATGTGGAGTCATTTCATGATAGCTATTCTCCAATGGACCAAAGTATTGACTTGAGTGGGCCAATTGCTATGAAGATGATGTTTGTTTCTGCTCCAAGACAAAAGCAACCGATTATCTAGAAAAAAATGAGATCATCAACATATGGGATTTTTACGAATGAACTTCCTACGTTGTTTCTTGATTACGTCCTTGAAACAAAGAATGTATTGGGGGATGTCATTGTGGTTTCCGTGCAGTAGCTCATTTAATGGGTTTTGGTGAGTATTCATGGGGGGGTAAAGTGCGGTGAGAACTTATTGATGAATTTCAAAAACATCGTGAGATGTACACTAATGTATTCATCGCTCACGGAGCTGCTGATGCTGTGTTGTGCGCATTGAACTACTATGATACACCTGCACCCATGAGATATTGGTTGTTACTACTAGAGATGGGACATCTTATTTCATCTGCGTGCAAAGGAATATTGGTGGTATTATCCCAAATACTTGCAACACATACTTGCATTTTACATCATCGATTCTAGTATCTACTAACCCTAAATGCATACGCATCGCATTAGATTCCGGTGGAACACACTTTATTGTGGTAGGTTACTTATTTTTTAATATATATGTGACTTCACTTAAAGTATAGTAATGGTGAACTTAAGACCGGGACATCCACTATCTATCATACCTTATAAGGGGTATGAACGACGTGAGGTTTGTGCGAAGAGATGGGAAGCGTTGTGCATGAAACAACTTAATTAAACGTATAAAGATCATTTGTACTATGTTCTATTAAATGTTGGACTATGTAATTTGTTATTTATGTTTTATAAGTTCATTCAACTATGTATCAAACTTATATTATGATTAATAGAGTGTTGAACTTATATTATGATAGATTTTAAATTATATTATTTGTTTTGAATGTATTTTTTTATGTTAAAATAGTTAATTTTGGACCCAAACATATGGTGTTTAGAAAAAAAAAACTCGAACATAAAAAACATGATCGTTATTTCTATCTGAACATAACCACTATGTTCGAAATAACCACTCGAACACATATGTTTTGTTCAACTGCATTTTTTGAACACCTCTCTGTCGGGTTCAGCTCAAAACAGAGAGCATTCTACACTGGACGCAGGGATAGGGTGTTCGAGAATTAAAGTCGATCATTGTTTGGTTAGAAACTTCAAACACGAACCATCTGATATTTCTATCCAAACATAACTACTTTGTTCGAAAATACCACTCGAACATATATGTTGTGTTCGATTGTATTTTTAGAACACCTCTCTGTTTGGTCTAAATTTCAGAATCAGAAAATTTCAAAATAACAATTCAACAAAGAACAAGTTCAAACAACTTAACATCCAAAACACAAGTTAGAAAATACCAAACATCTAAAACATAAGTTAGAAACTACCAAACAACCAAAACTGCTGAACACAAATAACAATTCAACAAAATAAATAAAAATTCAATAAAACAAATAACAAGTTAAAACTACTGAATATCCAAAACGCAAGTTAGAAAATACCAAACATCCAAAACTACTGAACAAAAATAACAATTTAACATAAATAAATTCCAACAGCTCCTAGAACCTCATCCTCGACCCCTACGTCTACCATTGGACGGCTCAAGCACATCATCACTATCATTGTCCCCTCCTCCCAAGGCTTTGTATGCATCTTCCACTGTGAGATAGTCTTCCGTGAGATCTTCTTCCCAACGCCTCCATTGTTGCACAACTGTTTCAAACAGATCTGGTGCAAGCCTTATCTGTTTCCATTGAAGACCGACTAAGATTAGTCGAACGTCATTCTGGATTCTGCACGATAGGGTGAGAATGCTTGATGTACCATTCCATGTATTCAGTCACACTCTCCCCCAGAAAGCTCACCTCACGCCCATGTCGAGGGTTAGACAGTAAATGAGAATCCATTGCACAAAATAGCTTTCAAGAGAAGATGCCCATTCTACCTTGTATCGAGTAATATTTTTAGGTCATATTGAAACCCTCGGACCAAGAGGGGCATCTGGAATTATCTGAACATAACCAAACTTTCTGAGAACATGATTCGGATGGTAGGACTCAATAATGTAAAAACACCTAATGTACCCTTGAAAAAAAACGACCTTGCGAAATTCATACTTAGCACAAATAATGTCGAATGGGGACCAATCAACCTGCATATTGTGACTCCCTCAATTATTGTATAAAAAACTAATATGTGTGTCAATTCAATGAAACTAAATATGAGAAAATCATTGAAACTTACATCCGATACTGTCAACGAGTCGCATGTCTCTCTATGTGCCACAATCTCTTCTAATTGTCCTGCTGATCATGATGATGGTGACCACCTAAATGCAAAAGTTTGGCTGACATCATATTGTGTGTTGTGTGGGGGTCGCAGACAAGGAAAATATGCGTATATCCACGCCTGCAACATTGCATTATAGTAAGTACGAATCTATTGCATATATCCACGCCTAAGAGCAAGTTTATTGAAAGATAGTAAGTAAAATCATACCTCAAGTAATGTCAAGTAGCCAAAGACAGATTTGACCTCGCATCTTGATGCGTGTCTTATCTACCTATACAAGAAAGTCAAAGCAGCGGTGCCCCACGCATACATATGTATCTGATTAAGATTTTCAAAAAATCTTAAATACGTGGTCATTACTTTGTTGCCAGTCTTATCCGCAAATAACGAGCATCTTAGAGTGTACAAAAAGTACACTTGCGTTGCATATTTCAATTGCTCTGGATCTTCAGACTTAATTGAATCGAACTTTTTCGCGTTTAAAAATGAAAAGCTCGTCCGCAAGAGAACGGATCTATTGTAGGCGATAAGTTGATCCAGTCGAATCACGAGGAATTGCAATCGGCGTCGATAAATGTTTGTTCAACGATTTTATAATTAAACACACGATCCATTTTGATTCAAGAATTCTACAACTACAAACTCAAAGACAAGCATGCAATTATTAAAATCTAATTAATCAATTAAACCTAATTGAAAGCATAAAAATTCAGATATTAAAAACGAGAAAGCATCATCATTAAACTAGCAATTCGAAAACACTTAAATTACTAAACTAGCAAGTCAAACTACCGTACTAATAATGAAATATAAAACTTATGAAACTAAGTCCAAATCCAAATTACAAAAGCAGGAACTACAACTTATATTTCATGAAGTACGTAGTGAATGATCAAACTTCAACGACGAACGATGACTATGAGCGACGTAGAATGTAAAAACGAGTCTCCGACGCAATCTTCAAACGAAGTCTTCAAAAATATTGAAAATGGGAAGAGGAGTGTATCTTTGAGTTTTTTGGACCTTTCCCCCACGAAGTCTGATGATTAAAATGATAAACCAACCGGTATTTATAGATTTCTTCAAAAATAACCGCTCAACCGCCGGAGCGTCGACGGTGCATCGATTGACGCAAGCCAGGTGCACGCGTCGACCAGGCAGAACGTCGGTCGATGCACCTAGGATCGACGCTTCAGAGGCTATGCGTCGACCATATCATCGATCGACGGAGTTAAGATTGATGCTTAGAAACCTTTACGTCGACGGTGTGTCGGTCGACGCGGGCATAGCGTCGACAGTGCGTCGACCGATGGGTCTAGGATCGACGCTACAGAAGCTACGCGTCGACCTAGCGTCGATCGACGCGAGCGGTACTCGGCGTCGACGCGGGCGCTGCTCTACGACACCTGCATGGCTTCGGCTCGTCGCTCGTCTCGTTTTCCTCATTTTGAGCTGAGATATTAACATTAAACAAAGTTAGATTATTTCATACAAAATAAAGTAAAAACACATTAAACACCATAAGAAATGAAAAACATAAAAAAGGAAGAAAGACGATAAAAAGATAAACCTAAAACACATAAAAGCACACAACATGCGATGCAAAGACACACGAAAATCACACACAAATATGTAAAAATCAACTCCCCCACACTTAGCTTTTTGCTTGTCCTCAAGCAAAATATAATCTAGACGTAGACAAGAAAAAGCTAATTACCCAATGACTTAATGACTAATGCATCCATATGATTCAAGAAGTTAATGCATTAAATCGACTAGAAACTCAACTAAAAGGACGACACGATAACGTTGAGATAAGAGATTTAGATTAGATTCCGAACACCTAAAAGTAACGAGTTGACCTCCGTGTACGTCACCCATCCATGCCTCGGCTAAAGTCTATCCCTGTTCAAACCGCCAAATTGTCACCCGACTAGCCCAGTCATCTATACACCTCTTTAACAAAACAATCTACGAAAAACAAAAACAACAACTTAACTTGTACAAGGATTTCTCTTCTTGTACTTATTCTTTCCTTTTCTTTTCCTTTTCTTTTTCTCTTTTTTCTTTCTTTCTTTCTTTTTTTAATAAGTACCCATAAGGATGATGTACAAAACAAGCATAATACATATACATAAAAAATGAGAGTACATTGACTCCGACCTTACGTTGCTAAGCACAACTGATAATATTTTTCAACTTTTCACATGGAGTTTTAACGTCTCCAAAATAAAAACAAAAATTACATAAAATCCTATAGAGGGTATTGGAAAACGGGGTTAGTAGAGAGTATTCGACTCTTAAGAACGAAACAAAAATAGAACAAAAGATGAGACACTTCATAGACTATTTACACTTCATTCCCCACAATTACACTATTGTTCGATCGAAAGTCTAAATATCCTAACCAAAGCATCTAACCACGTCACTTCGTCAAGGTTCCAGTCAATATCAATACACACAACTCAAATCAACCACAAACAAGCATACAAACAATTACCAACCAAAGGACAACCCCCCCACACTTAGCTCATACAATGTCCACATTGTATAAAATGAAACATTAAGCAAAGGAAGAGAAAGAGAGACGTCCCTGAATTCATGCTTGTGGTAAAGAGTTGTGTCGAAAACCATCCACGGGCCTTAATAATGAAGGGAACCTGAAATAACAACAAACAACGAAACACACAAAAAAAATAAGTTAAAAGACTTGGGTTGCCTCCCAAGAAGCGCTTGTTTAACGTCACTGAGCTTGACGAAATCTCCCCTCTATGCCAAACAAGGGTCAACGAGAGTCACAATCTCCTTTTCTTGAAGCAATTTCGAACCTTGAAAATACGGCTTCACACGATGGTCGTTCACTTGAAAACTTTCTTTGTTTGTCTCATTTACCAAACGCACAGCTCCATATGGGAAAACTTCAGTAACAAGGAATGGGCCTCTCCAACGTGATTTGAGCTTCCCGAGAAATAAACGGAGACAAGAATTAAACAACAACACATGCATGCCAACTTGGATATCTTTGTGAACAATCTTCTTGTCGTGATAAGCCTTAACCCTCTTTTTGTAGATGTCCGCGTTGCCGTATGCCTCATTTCTAATTTCATCAAGCTCCTCCAATTGCAGTCCTCGCTGTTTACCAGCTTGTGTCAAGTCAAAATTCACCGCACGAATCGCCCAATATGCCCGATGCACCATTTCCACTGGAAGATGACAAGCTTTACCAAAAACCATTCGATAAGGGATGGTTCCCAAAACATTTTTGTATGCTGTTCGATAAGCCCATAAAGCATCAACAAGCTTAGTCGACCAATCCTTGCGACTTGGCTGAACGGTTTTTTCCAGAATTGTTTTGATTTGTCTATTACTCGTCTCCACTTGGCCCGACGTTTGTGGATGATACGTCGTGGCCACCTTGTGCTTCACCCCGTATTTTGCCATCAATTTCTCAAAAGACCGGTTACAAAAATGTGCACCTCCATCACTAATGATCGCACGCGGAAAGCCAAATCTACCAAAAATATGCTCTTGAATAAACTTGAGCACAACTTTCGCATCACACGTTCTCGTGGGAATAGCCTCGACCCACTTGGACACATATTCAACGGCAACCAAAATATATTCATAGCCAAATGAAGCCGGAAATGGTCCCATAAAATCGATGCCCCACACATCGAAAATCTCCACTACCAAATTGCTCGTTTGCGGCATCTCGTCACGTTTGCCAATATTTCCCAGGCGCTGACATCGATCACATGTCTTAGCGAACTCATGTGCATCTATAAATAGCCCAGGCCAATAAAACCCGGATTGGAGGACCTTGTAAGCCGTTTTCTGACCTCCAAAATGCCCTCCGCACTGCTGATCATGACAAAACGAAAGAATGATCTTCTGTTCTTCCTCAGGGATGCATCATCGAATAAGTCCATCCTTCCCGAACCGAAACAGGAACGGGTCATCCCAAAAGTAATCCCTGCACTTAGAAAGAATTCTCTTCCTCTCTTGGAAGGATAAATTGACACTCAAGTAGCCACTAGCAAGAAAGTTAACAATATCGGCAAACCATGGAGTATTAAACGAAGAAATAGCACATGTTAACTCATATGGAAAAACATCATTCAAACAACCAAATTCACGCACTCCCTCTCTATCCAGTCGGGACAAATGGTCCGCAACTACATTTTCACAACCTTTAAGATCTTTTATTTCAACATCAAACTCTTGTAACAAAAGTATCCAATGAATCAAACGCGGCTTGCTTTGTGTTTTATTAAAAAGATAACGAAGAGCCGCGTGATCACTATGGACGACCACTTTTGAACCAATAATATAGGATCGAAACTTTTCCAAAGAAAATACCACAGCCAAAAGTTCTTTCTCGGTGGTTGTATAGTTCCTTTGAGCCTCGTTTAACATAAGACTCGAGTAATAAATGACTCGAAGGATACTATCCACACGTTGACCCAAAACGGCCCCCACGGCGTCATTTGACGCATCACACATAATTTCAAAGGGACAGGACCAGTTTGGGGCAACGACCACCGGAGCCGTGGTTAACTTTTTCTTAAGTAAATTGAAAGCATTTAAGCATGATTCGTCAAAAAACAAATGGAACATCACTACTTAACAAATGACAAAGCGAGCGACTAATTTTGGAAAAATCCTTAATAAATAGCACAGTAGAAGCCCGCATGTCCAAGAAAACTACGAATACCCTTAACATTCGTAGGAGGAGGCAAACTTTCAATAACATCAACTTTGGCCTTATCGACCTCCAAACCATGACTCGACACAACATGACCAAGTACAATACCACTTCTAACCATGAAATGACTTTTTTCCCAACTTAACGTTAAATGAATATCTACACATCGTTCAAGCACCTTAGACAAATTCTCAAGACATGAAGCAAAAGAAGAGCCAAAAACTGAAAAGTCATCCATGAATACCTCAAGATAGTCGTCTATCATGTCCGTGAAGATGGAAAGCATGCAGCGTTGGAAAGTCGCCGGTGCGTTGCATAGTCCAAAAGGCATCCTCCGGAAGGCGAAGGTTCCAAAAGGACAAGTAAACGTTGTCTTCTTCTGGTCTTCTGGTGCTATGGCAACTTGATAATATCCGGACAACTGATTAATGCAGATTTGTCCTTATTTTATTAGCTTTTTAGTTCGTTTTTCTATTTGTTTTTGGTATAAGTTGGACGATTTAAGCATTAATTCTGTATTTTATAGTTCCAGCTTATTTTACCGTATTTTAATCGTAATTGATGCAAATAGGTGATATTTCATTGTTTTTCACCTTACAGCTAAGTAACCGGAAGAGTTCAGAGCGTAATAGACGAAGTTCGATATTCAAGAATTGGAGAACGAGCTTTTCGGTGAAGGAGTAGCAAAAAGATTGAGAAATTGAGACGGACTGTCTGTCGCATCGATCGACGCGAGCGTCGATGCTCCGTCAACGCGAGTCACCACCCGCGACGATCGACGCACAGCCGACGCAACATTTTGAAGCATCGATTGAAGACGCGTCGACTGACGCAGCATCGACGTAACTTTCTGAAGCGTCGATCCATGACCGCGTCAGTCGACGCACCCGCCCAGCCGACACACACACCCAGTATGCGTTGACGCCGAGAGACAGCCTGCGTCGATCGACGCACCGTCGACGCGATGGCCCAGTTTCACAATTTTAGGGTTTCGTGCGCGCCAAGACTTGTTATATCTATAAATACTCTCCATATTTCAATTTTTCAGAGAAGTGACGACTACCTAGGGTTTCTTAGCTTATAATAAACATAACTTCACATCTTATAACAATTTTTGAAGACGGAGATCAAGGATCGAAGAACAACGCGTCCAAAACATCGAATTCGTGTTCGGGATTCAATCTTCGCCCAAGATCGACGTGCAACTCCTGAATAGCTGGAGATTTTTACTGCTTTTCTTAGTTCCAATAAGTACTCTAAACTCTTAGTTAATTTCCTAGTTAATTGCTTAGCTAATTTCTTAGTTAATTCTAGTTTTAATAATTAGTTTAATCGTTTCATGCTTGGATATTGGATATTGGATTACTTTAGTTATTTATGCGATTGATTTATGCTTAGTTATTCGTTCTTAGATTCATATGATACATTGCTTAGTGATAATTTCTTATGTTCATGCTCTTAGATTCGTTAATTAGGTTTAGTTCATGGTTGCGTTTTATTGATAATTTAGTTATTGCTCGTAGTTGATAATATAGTTTAGAATAATTAGTTTAAATATCCTTAGTTTAATTACTGCTTTAGTTCATAATGATAAATTCAATCTCTTTAAAACCCAAATGTACATGTATTTTATTTCTATTCGTAATTAAGAAAAACATCCGAAAGACCGAATAGTTGTTTCCTCGAGAGATACGACTCGAGTCAAACTCATCACCCTACAAGTACCTCGTACTGTTGCGAGCAAACTGACGTGCTTTTAAATTAATTTATTAAAAAGGGGTGCACAAAAGTTTGGTTCAACAACCCATCTAAAAAGCAATAGTATTGGTGTCCGGCCAACTTGTCAAGTAACTGGTCGATGAAGGGAAGTGGAAAATGATCTTTTCGTGTGGCGGCATTTAGCTTTCGGAAGTCGATACACATCCGCCATCCCGTAGTCAATCCTGTCGGTACAATTTCTCCTTTGTCATTCTCGATAATCGTAATCCCACCCTTTTTTGGTACAAAATGGACGGGGCTCACCCATTCACTATCGGGTGCAGCGAAGATGATCCCTTCGTCGATCAACTTAAAAATCTCTTTCTTCACAACCTCCATCAAAGTAGGGTTTAAACGGCGCTGACCCTCCTGAACTGGCTTTGCACCATCTTCTAGAACGATGTGATGCATGCATGTGGCCGGGCTAATTCCTTTGATATCCCCCAAACTCCAACCAATTGCTCCTTGAAATATTTTAAGAACTTTGATCAAAGCATCTTCTTCTTCTTGTGCCAACTCGGCAAAAATAATCACRGGCTTCTTTTRACCTTCTRCAAGATAGACGTACTTMAGATGATTTGGAAGTGMCTTAAGCTRYYATTTTGGTTCGCTATCCGATTRCTCCGCAACAATCTCAAAAAGGTCGATTATGCCCTCGAAATTTTGCTCGAACCAACTGTCCTCCTCAGACTCGTCTTCAAATTCYGCTTGTACGATTYGRTCAACGYAATCAACAAARYAASAATCAWCATTCYTGGACGATGATGGAMTAGCATGAAGATCATGAATGGAAAATGTGACCGACTCGTCCAAAACGGACAAAGTCATGCTTCCGTTCTTCACGTCAATCAAGGTATTTGTTGTAGCCATGAAAGGARGTCCCAAKAAAATCGTATGCTCCRGGTTATCTTCTTGAACATCTCCCARATCAAGYATRACAAAATCAARAGGCACAATTAAACTCCCAACTTGCACCAACACATCTTCAARAATTCCTCGCGGGTAACGAACCYACCGGTCGGCTAGTTGYAGTTTCATCCTCGTCGGCTTGAGTGTACCTAAGTCAAACTGCTCAAAAATAGACGAAGGCATCAAATTGATTCCCGCCCCAAGGTCAAGCATGCCCCGAGTTTCTTTTCCATTTCCCAAAGTGATTTTAATACAAAAACTCCCAGGGTCACTCTACTTAGGGGGAAGGGGGTTTCGTAAGATTACGCTCGCCGCATTTGAAATACAAACTTTTTCATTTTCAGAAAATTTTCTTTTTTTGAATGCCAAGTCTTTGAAAAACTTAACATATACGGGAACGTTTCTTGTAACATCGAGTAAAGGTAAATTAACATTAACCTTAGAAAGCATATTATAAAGATCAAGAAATTGCTTATCTTGCTTTTCTCCTTYAAGACYACTTGGATAAMGAATAGGAGGRRGATAKTGATTAGAGGCCTTGTGAAGAGTCTTGTTAGGTTTAACATGTTTTTCAACATGATCCGGTGACTTGGTAATGGGCTCCTCGACTTCATCATCTTTTGGATTGCTGTTTTCGCCATTAGAGATCTCATCGGGAGATGCAACTTGATTATCCACAATGCGACCACTCCGAAGCACCGTAACTGCTTGGACTTGTGATGATTGGCTTGGTAACCTCCCTTGCTCATTATTTCCCACTTGCTTGGCGAGTTGTCCAAGAGCCGTTTCAAGCTTATCCATACGTTTGTCAGCACGTAGCAAATTTGATTCAGTGCGTTGAAAATTTGAGTCAGTGCGTTACATAAACGTACGCAACGTCTCTTCGAGTGCTGGTGAAATGGGTGATTGAATTGGTGGTGGTGGAGGCAAAGGTACTTGAACTTGCCCTTGCGGATGTGGAGGAAATGATACTTGACCTTGTCCTTGCGGTTGTGATTGTTGCATTGCTCGAGTTGAGAATGAAAATTGACCCTGTCCCCATTGTTGTTGATATGGTTGTTGGGGAACAAAGTTATTTTGTGGCCTTTGGTTCGGTATCGGATTCGCCGCATTATTAGGATTTGACCATGAGAAATTTGGATGATCTCTCCACCAATTAGGTTTATTGTTGCGTGAATTATAGTTTTGATACCCCTGCCCGGCTTGATTCGCTTGATAACCTTGAATAGCGAGTGCTTGMTCATTGGTTCCATCAARCTYTTCGAACACTACTTGACATAAATTCGCGCCATGTCCATACACACCACAAATGCCACACGTTTCTTGTGAAGAAGAAATGTCTTGAGATAAAATCGTGTTTTGAGTTTGCAAAGAGGCCACCTGCCTCGTTAACTCATCAAGTCTATAGGAATCGTCATGTGCCATCTCGATCTCATGTACAGCTACCTTCTTCGATCACGAGCTTTTATGTTGAGAATTGTAACTTATCGACTCGCAAATGTCCCATACTTCTTGAGCGGTACGTGATCCAATCTCTCCCCCTGCTGCATTGTCCACCATATACTGAAATGTAAGAATAAGCCCATCATAAAAGAATTGATTAAC
>BMAC01000306.1:606494-620736 GCA_014905375.1 Phtheirospermum japonicum | reverse complement strand
ATTGTGTCAACAATTCTTTAAAACGTTCCCAAGCTTCGTGGAACATTTCGTTTTCTATCTGGTTGAATGACGCTATCTTTACTCGGAGTTGAGACGTCGTTTGATTTAAAAAATATTTTCCCATGAAGCGATCATACACCATGTCCCAATTTGTAAGAGAATTGGGCTCCAACGACAAAAACCAGGTCTCCGCCTTGTCCTTCAACGTATACGGGAAACATCTCATTTTCAACTGATCTTCATTCAGTCCTTGCAAAGGAAATGTTTGGATAATCGAGTAAAATTTCCGAATGAAGGTTATCGGATCTTCGTGCAAACGCCCGTATAAGGAAGGCAAAAGATTGAAATGAATGGCCTTAAGCTCATAATCTCGGGCCGCTGGGCCTAGACGAATGCATGATGTAGATGGGCCAATCACGGGCTGAGCAAATTCACGCATACGAGCCGGTTGAGGCTCATGTTGATGAAACGGCCGGTTAAATGGAACGTACTGTCCTCGAGGATGAAATTGTTGTTGTTGATTGAACTGTTGTTGATGAAAGAAATAAGGCATTTGTTGTTGATTCAGTTGCATGCCTTGATTGTTAACGTGATGATTGAACTGATCTTGATTAAACAGTGGTGGATTAGGTATATTATTCTGTTCATCTCGAGTTTCCGGTTGGATTGGTTCCGATGTATTTGTTTTGGATGAAGCCATTGATGATTCACCAATTGACGTTAATCATGCTCGATTCACCCGTTGGATGTTGTCGACTAAAGGTAATATTTCTCCACCCAAGGACCTACGTCCTTGCATTCACTAACAAACAGATTAAAGACACAATAACATAAACTTAAACAAACTAAACTAAACATATACGAACAAACATTTTTAGACAGACTTTGCCAATTCCCCAGAAACGGCGCCAAATTTTGAATCGAACTTTTTTGCGTTTAAAAATGAAAAGCTCGTCCGCAAGAGAACGGAGCTATTGTAGGCGATAAGTTGATCCGAGTTGAATCACGAGGAATTGCAATCGGCGTCGATAAATGTTTGTTCAACGATTTTATAATTAAACACACGATACATTTTGATTCAAGAATTCTACAACTACAAATTCAAAGACAAGCATGCAATTATTAAAATCTAATTAATCAATTAAACCTAATTGAAAGCATAAAAATTCAGTTATTAAAAACGAGAAATCATCATCATTAAACTAGCAATTCGAAAACACTTAAATTACTAAACTAGCATAGTCAAACTAGCGTACTAATAATGAAACATACAACTTATGAAACTAAGTCCAAAGTCAAATTACAAAAGCAGGAACTACAACTTATATTTCATGAAGAATACGCAGCGAATGATCAAACTTCAACGACGAACGATGACTATGAGCGACGTAGAATGTAAAAATGAGTCTCCGACGCGATCTTCGAACGAAGTCTTCAAAAATATTGAAAATAGGAAGAGGAGTGTATCTCTGAGTTTTCTGGACCTTGCCCCCACGAAGTGTGATGATTAAAATGATAAACCAACTGGTATTTATAGATTTCTTCAAAAATAACCACTCAACCGCCGGAGCGTCGATGGTGCGTCGATCGACGCGAGCCAGGTGCACGCGTTGACCAGGCAGAGCGTCGATCGACGCACTTACGATCGACGCTTCAGAGGCTATGCGTCGACCATAGCGTCGATCGGCGGAGTTAAGATTGACGCTTCAGAACCTTTGCGTCGACGGTACGTCGACGGTGTGTCAGTCGATGCGGGCGTAGCGTCGACAGTGTGTTGACCGATGGGCCTAGGATCGACGCTACAGAAGCTACGCATCGACCTAGCGTCGATCGACGCGAGCGGTACTCGGCGTCGATGCGGGCACTGCTCTGCGGCGCCTGCATGGCTTCGGCTCGTCGCTCGTCTCGTTTTCCTCATTTTGAGCTGAGATATTAACATTAAAAGTTAGATTATTTCATACAAAATAAAGTAAAAACACATTAAACATCATAAGAAACGAAAAACATAAAAAAGGAAGAAAAACGATAAAAGGATAAACCTAAAAGGTCATCTCCCCAAACGGCATGTGAAATGTGTTGGTCTCTGGATGCCAACATTCAACAAACGCACTTATCAAAGTTCTATTTGGAGCGGGATATGACATATCTCGTAAGGGAAGAAGCTTCGAGCACCTAATTAATCTTCTGAACTATTTAATCTTATTCGACGTCAAACCATATTTTTGAGGCAACATGTGTCGGAAACTAGACAACAAAGTGATAACCTCAGGACCTCCAGGATGGAGAGCGTTGAGTATTTCATCCTCAACAGGAACAATTGTACGACGGGATCTTTCATCCTCTCCAACCTCTTCATTCGACATAGGTGGCTCTTCCGTATTTTCAGAATCTACATTTCTTTTCCCCTGGTTTGATGGTCCCCAATCTCGTTGCCTCCTAATCGATGTCGTTGGTCTTGTTCTGAATCTTTCAACATCTCCTTCATCAATAGCTGGTTGGACAAAAAAATACAATTTAAATACGAGACATGTATTAATTCAAACATATCTAGGTTCTAAAATAATATTAGAACAGGTGCAAGTTATGCAAAATAATGTGATTGAAGTAATCGTGAACACAAGTGTATTCTAAATATTAATTCGAACACATTATTTGTGTTCGTAAACAATTTTCAAACATAAGCAATGTGTTCAAGAATTTAATTCGAACACATTAATTATGTTCGAAAAATAATTCTGAACACATTGGTTATGTTCGAAAAATATCTTCGAATAGAGGCATCGTGTTCGAAAAATGTTTTCGAATACATGCAGTATGCTCGAATTAATATTTCGCACACCTGCATTTTCAACATCTATGGCAGAAGATTGTTCGCTTGTTATTCATGAACATGGCCAGAATGCTCGAAATACTTGTCCGAACATATTGCTCTGGTTTGTAGAACCAGAGTCGAATACGGAATTTTTTTTGAAAGAATTTAAACCCTAACCTAAATAATTGAATCAAATTGCAATGAGAAACTTACCCCTTATTTTTGATGGCTGACCCCGTTCCATAGATCTTCTCAGTATATTATTGTGGATTGTTTCTTGGGAAAATCTTCTTCTCTTTTTTTCACTATGTTCTGCGTTTTTCTTTTTCTTCTTCTTCATTCGGTTTCTCTCTCTCTCTTTCTCATTACTTTCCTTTTTCTTTTCCTTTCTGTTTTACTTTTATTCTATTATTATTCTTTTTATTTTATTTTTATTATTATATTATTCATTATATTATATGGGGTGTTTGTGGGGTTGATTTAGTAAAAATAAATATATTTTAAATTTCTCTTGGGGTGTTTTTATCAATTGGGGTCAACTAATAAGATTTTTAGGTACGTATATCTGCGCCATTTCTCAAACCAATGTGGATAATATTAAGGTGAGACTTTTATATTTATATCTTGACTTCATTTGATTTTCTTTAGCCAAGGTGAGACAAAAGATAGTATATGACAACATTAACAATTTTGGGTTTGATAGTCTTCTCTCTCTTTTCCTAGTTCATTCTTTTATGATATATGATATTTTAATAAAATAAATGTATAGACGTGTATATATATGTATACATTATTTTTCTTTATTCTTTATATATGTTGTTCTTGATATAAGTGATACTCACTCTATCCCATTCCATCTGTCGCAATTGACCATTTTATAGAGATAAAAAATGATGGTTGGTGTTATAATTAAAGGTATCAAATGACCATAATATCTTTTTTGTTTAAAATAATTAAAAGTGTGAAATAATAAAGGTAGGGGTAAAAGTAGTAAAATAATATTTAATTCTTATTGGTAGAGTAAAAAGTAATCAAAACTCTCCTTTGCAATAATAAATGCAATAGACAGAACGAGATAATTTATTTTTTTAAATTGTGACAGATAGAACGGGACGGAGAGAGTAACTGTTTTGTATTCACTATTTATTTACATTAGGTTCTTCAAACCAATGTGGACAAAATATTAAGGTGATACCTTTTATATTCACATCTTGCCTTTACTTTACTTTCTTGGGCAACACTCTTGTTAGACCAGATTAACGGATCATCCGTTAGTCCAAAATCTCATATTAATATATTATAATGCAAAAACCAATACATTATAATAAAAAACCAATACATCATATTATAAAAAATTACAGTAAAAAACCAATACATCATAGCACGGGTCAGAGATTTATGAAAAACTAAAACTTTACAGTACAAAAACCAGTACATCACAGTACAAAAAATAATTGATATGGAACGAAGGACCCGTTGGATATAACGATCCAAGAACCCTAAGTATAATGATAGGCAGCGGTCACCCTAGATCGAAAATTTAGTTTGATCTTTCCTAGAGCGATATAAACCTTGACCCGTTGGCATAAATTAGCCAAGAACCTTGGTATGGTTGAACGCCACAAGATCTTGCTCAAGAATCTTGATAAGTTCTTAAAATGTGAAATAAAACTCTACAAAGAYAATTAAACTCACAAGACAAATATTCTGATTTTTATCATTCTTGTTGTTGCCAAATACATGTGGTTARAATGCTATTTATAGGCTYCAATGGGATGCTTAAGAGTCAATCCCGAATTGGCCTCATAATGACATAGAAAAATGCATGTTTTACCACATTCATTGATTTATTAACTACCTAAGAGACCTTTTGACTAACAAGTATCTCTTAGCKTTCCAAAATGCTGAAAATAGACTATTCTAGAGAAGATTAAAGGTCACTCTTCTTGGGCTTCATYTTTTGGACGAAAATTGATGCTCTTATTCTTTATTTTGGGCCTCCAAGACATGATTYTTTTATGACRCCATATTTCAAGTAGAAGGCAGCCCACCAACTTGAATAACATRCACCATTTGGCCCAATTCGGATTGAACTTGGACTTGGTCTTTTAATTCAATTAGTAAAACAATCAAGGCTTCCTTTATTCTCTTAGCCCTAGCTCTTGTAATCGGACCACCATGAAGAACCAAAGGATCCGTGTTGTTGTCTTTGGGCAGATTGGATGCATCTCCATTATTATCATGACTTATATCAAAAACTCCAACGTGGGCCTAACACAAGTGTTTGCCTACTTTCTTTTATCCAAAGTGAGATAAAAGATAAAACATTATAACATTAACAATTTTTTTTTTTGATATTCTTTTTTCTGTCTATTTCTAGTTCATTATTTTATGGTATTTGATATTTTAATTAAAGAACATGTATAGACATGTGTTATATATATGTATATATTTTTATTTATTCTTTCATGGGTTAACAATTGACCAAGCGATTGATTCGGTGACTTGGAATGCAATTCGGGTCAATGCCTGGGCCAAGTTAAAAATTATTGCTTTATTGATTTTATCTGTTTTATATGTATAACATATCAAATTAATCATATTTATACGAGTTTCGGTTCAACACTTGAATTGACTGTAATATATAAAAACTATGAACTTTGGCTACTAGATATTAATTTGTAAGCTCATGTGCTGAGACTGTATGTGATATTTGTAGAGTTATTTTTTGGATTTAGTGCGTGTAGGTGTGTGTGTGCGCGCGCGCGCGCACGCATATATACACACACAAACCTACATGACACACACACACACACACACACACACACACGCACACACACACACACACATATATATATATATATATATATATAGTGGGATCTTGTGGGAACCTTCCCCTAGGTGGGAATTTAGAACCAATCTCGATCATTAAATTATCAGATCTTAACGGCTCATAATAATAGCATCAAAAATGGTGAATATGTAAAATGATCCCATTTATTATTTAATAAAAGCTATGAAAGGGCATTATTGGAAGTCTCCATTTTCCCCAAATCAAAAAAAAATAAAAAATGAAATCTCGGCATTCTCCTACCCTAGAGCACAAAGTCTCGGTCATTTTCCAAACAGCCACCACCACCATCGGCCACCAACAGCCACCGGCCACTGCCAACTCCACCACCATCTCGCTGCCAGGAGCACCACCAAGAGTCGCCAACGCTGAACAATAGCGACCACCACCGTCTCATCGCCACCTGCTACTGCCCCCACCGCTCGCAGCAGCCGCGCCACTTCCCCACCACCGACACCAGAATTGTCGCACGACCACCACCTCTAACAGACCCGTCGTATGGACATCACCACTACCATTGCCCCACGACCACCACCACCACTCATACCAGGTTAGTTTTTTTTTCATAATTATAAATATTTCTAATTATAAAATATTCTTTAGTGATGCTAATTTAGATTCATCTGATACTAAAATATTATATAATTATGATAATTTAACATTCCAATTATTCGATATTAGTGTAGTGTTCGGATGTTCTTCGTGGGCTTCAAAAATAATGCTAATTTCAAATTCCATGTATGATGATTTTATATTCAAGTGATGTAACTTTTATCCAGTTGCTAATTTCAGATGCCATATATGCTGATTTTAGATGTCAGTGATGCTATTTTTTTTTATCCCTTTGTTTTTTGATATTGTTGCTGTGTGTGATAGATTGGTTTTCCGGGGTCGACTCAACGTTGAACTGTTTCATTCCATGGTTTGGGACTGTCGGAGTTAGCTGTTGTCAAGCATTGAAGCTGCTGTCGGGCTATGTACGGGCTGAGTTCGGGCCGTAAGGGTTGTTGTCAAGTTCAGATGTTCAGATGTGACTCCATGCAATTCAATCGCTAGTTCTTAGCTTCGCACTCATCAATGGCAACACATCTCACAATTCTTCACATGTTTTTGCTTTCAATTACTTTTGGTGACTCTTTTCCTGAAAGGTAATAAAGCCCTTTTAATTTCCCCCTTAATTTTTGCTTTATTTAAACTGAATTGCCATCATACTTGCAATTGGTCTGCGTTTTAAATTATTTTAGATCTAAAGTTTCCATTTTTCTGAGAAAATGGGGAACCCTAAACGTTATTTTGCACCTTTTTTAATTATTAAGATTATTATGTTTCTTGCATCGTTCGTCTTTATTTTAGTTAAATAAGCTTGATATGCTAAACTGGGAAATATATGCTAATTATATAAGCTTGATATGCTAATACTAATTTGAGGTTGCTTGATATGCTAATTGTAATTAGTTAGTATGCTAAATAGGCTAAAATCTATATGTAGAACCTTAATTATTTTATCATTTACCCATACCCACATAAGTATTTAAATTTAATATCAATTAAATTAATATAAGTCTTCATATTATGATTACAATGAACAGCACAACACAATAATTAAGCTGAAGAATAAGCATAATGCTTAAAATAGAATAAGAAGCATGCCAACTGTATTTTAAGCATGCTGAAATAGAATTATCATTGTGCTAAATACATTTAATGGATGGGAAAAACTCAATAATGAAGTTATGTGAAAAAACATAATTATGAGGATATATGCTAATTATATGGACAATATTTTGAGGTTATGTGAAAAACTCAATAATGCTAATTTGTGGTTATGTGAAAAATTCAATAATGCTAATTTGAGGTTATGGATGGGAAAAATTAAATATTGAAGTTATGTGAAAAACTCAATAATGAAGTTATGTGAAAAAATATAATTTGAGGTTGCTTGATATGCTAATTATAATTAGTTAGTATGCTAAATAGGCTAAAATCTATATGTACAAACCTTAATTATTTTATCATTTACTCATACCCACATAAGTATTTAAATTTAATATCAATTAAATTAATATAAGTCTTCATATTAGGATTACAATGAACAACACAACACAATAATTAAGCTGAAAAATAAGCATAATGTTTAAAATATAATAAGAAGCAAGCCAGCTGTATTTTAAGCATGCTGAAATAGAATTATCATTGTGCTAAATACATTTAATGGATGGGAAAAATTCAATAATGAAGTTATGTGAAAAAACATAATTCTGAGAATATATGCTAATTATATGGACAATAATTTGAGGTTATGTGAAAAAATCAATAATGTTAATTTGAGGTTATGGATGGGAAAAACTCAATAATGAAGTTATGTGAAAAAATATAATTTGAGGTTGCTTGATATGCTTACTAGGTTTTTTTACACCGTGCGATGCATAGGGCAAAAAGTTAAATATAAAAATACAAGTTGTATTAATATTATTTTTATTATTATTTAATATGTGGAGATATAAATAAATAGAGAGATAGAAATTGAGAGAAATAACTAAAAGATCCACACTTGATAAATTATAGATCGAATCCACACTATGTACATGAACGTTAAGATCATACGTTAGTGAATACTTCTTTATACACCACATTATTGGTCATGTTTGATCCCGAATCGTCATCACCACAAACTAATATCTTCAATCCTTTTCGATGGGTGACACGTGACACGGCAACATATAACTGACCATGACTGAACACGGGATTCTTCAGATAATGGCTGACGTTCGAGAGCGATTGACCCTGACTCTTATTTATCGTCATCGCATATGAAATCAAGAGCGGGAACTGCCTTATTTGAAACTTGAAAGGTATCCTAACGTCGGAAGGCGTTAGACTCATCCGGGGAAGCAACACTTTTTCTCCCGCCTTTGCACCGGTTAGAATTTTGCATTCAAGGACGTGAGTGAAAAGTCTCGTAACAACCAATCTCATCCCATTGCACAATCCCATTGAGTGGTCTATGTTCCTCAACAACATAACAGGAGTCCCCACCTTCAGTTGCAGCTCGTGATTGGGCACCCCAGAGCACTTCATACCATTCAAGAATTCGGGCGTGTGCAAATCACTAAAAAAATCACTCCCACCGTCGGATTTGCAGGCACTGTACGAACTCAGATAGGTGTACCCCTCGCTCGAGTCCAAAGTGTTCATGTACTCATTGACAGAGTCCACAACATCGAGAGTCGGGGCCAATATGGCCCTATCCTTCAGGAACATCGGGTCATCAATAGAGTCCCTAAACATCGGATATGTATCTTCAAAAATAGCCGCAATGGGGTCGCCCGAATATCGGAGGAGGATATCATCTGGAATTTTTATTAAAGCACAACCGTCATTTGGTCCTCCTATATTTCCATCTCCAATGCTGGAAATCCAATCGGAGAACTCCTCCAACTCAACACGTTCTTGTCCATCACCAAGACTCCGGAGCCTCATGTTCTGAGTCAGTCTCAACACAGTGCAGTGACTCCACATGCTGGATGCATTGATAGTCGCATTGACTATGTCCTGCCGGCTGCCCTTGGGGACAACAGGCAATATCTAGCGAAAGTCTCCACCAAACACAACGGTCTTCCCACCAAATGGCCTGTGCCTGTTGGCCGAATCTACATCCTCCATTATATCCTGCAAGCTCTTCTCAACAGCCCCGAAGCAATGCTTGTGCATCATCGGAGCCTCGTCCCATATTATGAGTTTGCAATGAATCACCAATTCCACAAGCGGGGTGCCTTTCTTAATTTTACAATCCGACCCTTCGTGCGGATTCAGAGGGATATCGAACCGGGAGTGCGCGTTCTTCCACCAGGCAAAAGCAGAGAAGCTATGCCGCTCGATGCCACATTCATCATGATATGACCCTCAGACCTCAACCTAGCAGACAAAGTTCTGCACAGGTACGTTTTTCCCGTACCTCCATAGCCATACACAAAGAACATAGAACCACCATCGGACTCGACCCCACTCATTATCTTGGAGTACACACCCTTCTGCTCACTCGTCGTTTTCGAGAGAATTTCGGCGTGCTCAGCTAACAACGCCTTACGATCATAGTTCAACTCATCCTGGATCAATCTACTGTGACCAACACTGCTACTATCGGTCTTCGGAAACGGCATGGAATCATAATCGCGCAGGCTCTTCCCTTGACGTCTCAGTAATTTCTCAATCTCTACCAAAGCTAAATCCTTTACCTGAGACTCACTCAAATTCAGTCCTGCCAAGTAACAACACACGTTTAGGTCATAGCACACTCAAACACAATAACCATAACTAATTGAGTACATTCAATAAATTATAATCACGATTCATTACGCAAAACCACGTGCACATACCTGGATTTTTAAAAATCAGACATTGCTTGTAGAACACATCCTCCGACAGAAACTGCCAACTCTTGTCCCACACTTCCTCGGGCCTAGCAAGAGTATCAGCCGACAGCAGCGACACAAAAAGACACCTGAGATATTGAGCAGAGGCCCACTCACTTTCTTTGGCGATGCCATCAACGTACTCCCTATCGTCTTCCAACAAATCACGTGCATAACATGCCTCACGGTACGACGCATGCTGAACACCATCGTGCTTCCTATAGTCTGCATAACAAGTAGCTCCGCGGACAACAGTAAGCAAGCACCTCAGGTAGTAATTATCCCCACATCATGGGGGAACGTAATAAAACCTACCAACACATGGAACGCGTTGCCTGGGCTTCCGCTTCCTCGCATACCTGTCCCATACAAACTCAGAGGGTGCCTCTGCATACGTCAGAAGTCTCGCCTGAGGATATTTCTTATTCACCTCCATCCGTTCAAGGAACATGCTCTCCTTCACTGTTTTTTTATTCAGCATATCCTTTGTATCCTCGTCCTCTTCATAAATAATGCTCTGTTCGTTCTCCAGATGGAAGCTGAGACGCGTGACCAGAGGGTACTTATACTGCAGTTCAAAACCCAATAACCTCCATGCCGCCTCACATGAAGAAACATACCTGCAGTCGTAGTACATGTTCACTTTGTCAACGGGTTCGTCAGAACCACCATAGTCAGTTCTCTGATAGAAAGCGGCGGTCACACGATCGTGTCCCTTGTTGACATACTTGAACAGATACTTGATAGACCTTGACTGGTTGCACCATTCCACATTGATGTGTGCACCGTATTTCATCAACAGTCGACGATTATGAGGGACAACATATCTGTTGTACAGGGGGACACCACCCTTGTCCAGCGTTCTCCATTATCCCTACGTCTGTAACGCGGATAACCCTCACCGTCAATCAACGTAGCCTCCACGTACTGTTTCGGGAAATGTTTCGTGCACCGGCCCTCAACCATGCACGGGGAGTTTTTATTTACAACACCGCACGATCCGTGCATCATGTGTTTTTTCACGGCTTCATAGTACGTGGGGTCGGATGCCTCATTGGGTATTTTGGCCGAAACTATCCTATCTATATCCACATGAGTCGGATACTTGGCATCTTTCACCAGGAACAACAATATGTGAGCATACGGCAACCCACGATTCTGAAACTCTATCGTGTACACAACTGCATGCATTTTAAAGAATAATAAATACATATTATAATCGGCGGTTTAAAGAGAAACACGGACATATATTAATAAACAACACGTACACCCGATACATGATAATATAAAAAGGTAATCTTCTACTCACCTGCAACGACCTGCCCGAATATTTGATTCTAGCGAAGATCTTCTATCAGCTTGTCTAACTTTGCCTTAAAAATTATACAGACGATGTCCGGCCTATCCTCGGTTATAAGATTACGTGCATCTAAGAAACGAACAATCTCGGGCCAACTTGGGTTGCACGTGAATGTTATGAACAAATACGAATAACCAAACTTGCGGCATATGGCCATCGCATCTTGATAGTTTTGTATCATGAAGCGGGATCCACCGGTAAAGCTAGATGGCAATATAATACGCTTGCCCTGAGCAGACGGATCAGCATCACCGCGCATGACAGCATCAGCCAAACCCCTGTACATCTCACACCGAAGTTTCTTCTGATTAAATCGAATATACTTTAATCTAGCCATCTCGACTATGGTGTACGCATCCACGACAAATTGCTGAAATAATCGTCTGGACGAAAGAATAGTAAAGGGCTCATCCTCCCTTTCATGAAGCCTGAATGCAAAGTATTCACGGGCGCTGATATATTTCCGTCCCTTCTCAACTTTCTTCTTTCTCTCCGTAAATGGGATCTTCTCTGTGTAACCCTCCTCCCCATAAGGTAACAACAGAGGATACTGCGAGGCCAAATACGATCCATTCAGCTCATTTATCCTGCGCAAGGAAACACTGCGAGATTCAACCAATATGTCTCTATCCTCTAGAGTTGCACCAAACTCACCGACAACCAACACGACAACTTCATTGCAAGTGGGCAGATTACGTGTACGTTCGTCCCTGTTATTGGTCCTCTTGCCAATAAGATGCACCCGAACATCGGTATGACCACACTCCTGCATTTTATCCTTCGCCATTCTGAACATCTTCACAAGTTCGTTGCTTCATCCCGTCAACAATTATAAATATTATAATTATTATTGACGCAACAAACCTCACTGAATTCATCCGGTGAGAAACTTCATGTTCCATATCATACACGTAAAACTGTGCAAACTTAGGGGTTCCACCATTTTTCGGCAATAGACGACCAATCAGGTGGTAGTTCTGATCGTGTATTCTGAAAATCGGAGGAGAACCTCCTTTGTTTACATCGCTGTCAATCTTACCCCCCATGGACGTAAAACAGAACATACTGTTATACGATCTAATGTTATCCTGAAAGTGTTTGCTTGCACTGTTGGTTCCATGCAACAGTTCATGGAGAAACGCAGGTGGCTCCATTAACCGAGGGAGGTCAATGATGTCGCGACTACAACACCCATTGTAGTCTGGATTCATTGCGTTATTCTGGGACCTCGACCTCTCCTCGTACCAAAACATTGCACCGGAAAACCTACAACGATAGCTCGCATCTCCAATATCCCAATACTCTGCGAATAATTAAATATATCATACTGGAAGACTGATGTTGACAACGATGGTAATATTCATGGGAGTGATATCAGAAGCACAATAAAATAAACATGTACCCGATGGCAATGTGTTGTTGCTGATCGGTTCGTCCGTGAGATCAATTACATTGCTTGAGCTACCGATCCCTCTACCGATATTCTTCCTACGCGCGTACGGTCGTCTATTAATTGAAGATACATCTCAAAATAGAAAAATCTCTCGGTAACGAATGATTTTAATAAAATCTAATCGAAACACGGTTCAAAAATTCATTAGATTACGACTGACCAGCACTGGTAGAGGTTTTTTTCTTTCGGCCATTAGACGATTTGTCTATCTCCATAATTGCAACACCAGGAAGATTTAGATTTACGTTCTTCCTTCTTGTGTAGGGTCTTCTCTTGACCGGGGCTGTAGACGAAAAAATTCAAAGCAATAGATCAATTTTAACTACGAAACTTATAAATAAATTCCAAATGTACATTTTAATTTTTTAGTCTTGAAAATTAGCTGACCAGTGCTCAAATTAGATGATATCTGATTGACATGTATCGGATTGTCAATGTTCGGGACTAAATTCCTCTCAAAGGTACTATCATCAACAATTATACTGTCGGCTAGATCATTAATTGTGAGGTCAATGAATATTCTTGAATTAGAACCATCACAACCATTGTTTGAATGTTCATTGTGGGATCTAGACAGCCGCCTCGAATGAATAACTACGATTTTCATAAGTCACAAACACTCACGTCAGATTTACCAATTTCACCGTAAATTATTTTAATTCAACATTGGAGCGGAATTAAAGAATATACCATTAGTGATATCACTAAAGGCTGAGCGTTGAAAATGTGAAATTCTATCACCAGTCTTATGTCTTTTCGACTCGATAGTTACATTCTCATTTGGTATAGAGGAGCCTATAAGAATTGTTGGATAGCCATTAGTTCCAATAAATAAGATAAGACAAACATCGGTTTTAGGCGCACATTAACATTACTATATATAAATCATTGAATCCAATGTGTCCAGATATATACAATCGTGCGAGCAATTTAGCATCAACTCCGTTAAATGAGCCGCATTTTCACTTGCGCTCGCGCTTGATAGCACTCTTGAGGTCACGTACGGAAATGTATTCTCAAACACATTCACACTGCCTGTGACAATCATACAGTTAGAGAACAAATTATAAATATTTAAATAATAAAATCATAAATTTTGAATGGTAGAAATTTAACAAACAAATCATAAATACATAAGAAAATGAATAAAAAGATAAAAAAAGTTAAATTAAATTAATAAAAATGAATAAACCTTGAACTTATAATCTTAAATTTATACATTCCCGAATATAAAATAGAAATTAATTTTCGATATAAAGAAAATAAAATAAAATAATAAACTAACTCTCTAGGTTATCTACATATATATAGAAAATAAAGTCAACAATTAAATAATTAAAAATATTTACATTGA
>BMAC01000306.1:593076-605731 GCA_014905375.1 Phtheirospermum japonicum | reverse complement strand
CACTCCTCTCCGCCGCTCTGCTTAAACCAAAATCAAAACCCACCTCTCCGATCCCTAGCCACACCGTAGTCTATCTCCGCCATCTCATCTATCTTCCTTTTCTCACCAGAAATGCTCCACCGCTCATGTCCAGAAATACTATCTGCTCCACTCCGCTGCTCATCCCGGCAGCCTATTTCACTCCGCCACGATCTTGAACAAAATCACTCATTTGTTTAATTAATTTTTCAAAATAATTTTCGATCTGTGTAAAATCAGTCATTAATTAATTTTTCAAAATAATTTTCGATCTGTGTAAAATCAGTCATTAATTAATTTTTCAAAATAATTTTCGATATGGGTCAAAATCAGTCAATCTTATTAGATCTATTCAAAAATTGTATAGATKTGATKWAAAATAAGTATATCGTGTTGGATCTATTACAAAAATGTTTTGATATGGTTCAAAGTCAGTCTCTGGTGTTAGATCTACTACATATATGTTTCGATCTAGTTTAAATTCAGTATCTTGTGTTAGATCTATTAAAAAACCATATCAAGCTGCTTCAAAATGTGTATATTGTGTTAGATCCATTCTCAACAAGTATTTTTTTGTAATCTAATGTTTTTCTATGTGTTTTTATTTTGATTTCGTTTGAGTATCTATTTACGAAAGAAGGGTTGCCGACGATGGATCCAGTCGAACATTCTAATCTTAAAGGATGCGCCCAAAAAAGATAAAGAAGGATCCAGACAGATTTCCATCTTAATCAGGCAAAAGTATCAATTTAAAACCTGATTTCATTTACATGCATACTTATGTATGAAAATCTTGATTGATATACAAATTAAATAAAATAAAAACAAACGCATGCAAAACATTTTTATACATTACTTCTTTGTTTATTTAAAAATTTCTACTGCAATTATTATTCTCATTAAATTATCTTTTTTTAAAATTAAAAAAAGAATAAATAAATTGTCAGGTTGCTGCATGTACAATTATCTGTAGGGTTTGTTTTATTTTAAAATTGTACAGATAAGAGTTTTTGTCTGCATGCTGTTTGATTAGCTTAAGCACTGAATAATTAACCTATGAAGCATACTAAAATGTGTTCTGTTTTTAATAAAAATATTTGTGATAAATCCTTATATGTATTGAAATTATTAATATTTCAGTCTGCCTTTAGTATGTTAATTTGTTCAGATTCTGCTATGAGTATGTTAACAATCTGTAATTAAATCTCTTCTTATTTACTGCAGTTGCATGTTCAACTTTGTATGATTACTATTGTTTGGTGTTTTTTCTTTAATGATTATCTGAGCAAAATACTTATGAGAAGTCTTTACTTTTAAACATAGATGATTGATTCTTAAGTTATATGTAGTGTGTTATCTTATAGTATTATGCATGTTGTTTGATCTACATGGCAGGAATTTTTATGTAACCACTGAAAGACTAATCTGTAATCTGTATTTATATGGGTTGTTTTAATAAAATAATGTATTATATAAAACAATTTATGTTCAGCAAATAGTAAACTATTTTATTCTGTTTTAGTATGTTTACAGAGTTAACATTTTGCTCTTGAGTATGTTATGTTCAAAGTTGTAATCTCATTGCTTTTTTATTTACTTAAGTTAGTTCAGTTTAACATACTTCACTTTCACATGGAAAATGCTACTCAGGAAAGGGAGGAGGCAAGCAAGAACATTCAACAGAGTACTATCAACAGAAAGAAGATAAGTACGCAAATAAACTTTCTGCACATAATACAATTCATACTTTCACAACTTGATTTTTTTTTTAAAAAGATATGTCAAAGTTTATCGGCTGGAAACCTGACATGACCTATCGTAGTATGATAATGCCTTTGAATGGAGTCCAGGGTCTAAGTAGATGTAACAACGCCACGAATGAAGATATATCTTTTAAAAAACTAACATTTGAACATAGCACTATATAATTTACTGTTTTATATTTACAATGCAATATTAATTTTTATATGTTTAATCTAAAACTTATTACATTAATTATGCAGGTAAGGGAACATAGTACTTTGGATAAGAAACACAATAGGAAAAAAAGATAAGTACCACATTATCCATCTTAACATTATACAAATAGATTCTATACGTAATAAAATACAATTTAATACTAACTGTGTATTGCTGCATCACAGTTTCAAGAAAACTGGCAAAGACACAATCTCAGGAAATACAACTCATAGGACTGCTGTTAAACAGGTACAAAAACTTTATTCACGTGATTCTTTTAAGTTTTTCAAAAAAACTTAATAACATATTAATAACAATTTAAATGTTACTAATTTCTGTAATTTACTAACTGCAGATTTAAAGGGTCGACAGGAAAACAGGTACGATAGATTCTTAATGATATTAAACTTAAAGCATAAAAAAAAATTACCTGTCATTGTTCTGTCTATTTGTGCCCTTTTTCGTATGGTATCGGTCTTCCCCCCCATAATGTTTACTACCAATGCGCTGCTCCAAATGTATTATTATTCGTTATGTGTATATTATCAGATGTATGTATGCGTGTTTGTTCTTTTAATAATAGTGTAAACCCTATTAAGATGCAGGCTACACGACAGTAAATTTTTGATGTTAGGGCTAGTTATAGATAATCTTTATAAGCACGCGGAGAGATATTTAAAACAAACCCGTTTTTAAATATGAAAGATACGAATCTATATTTTTATAGTTAATAGTTAAAAGATAACCATAATACTTATCTTCTAAATAGAATCTTTGGTTATTAGGATTCTCAAAAATAGAAAATACAAATCTTTTTGAAAATTAGTAAGATACGAATTAAATCTTTATATTTTATAGTTAAGAGATAACCATATAACTTATCTTTAACCATAAAACTTATCTTTTAAATAGAACTTTCGGTGGTCATGATTCTAATAAATAGGAAAGAATTTCTAACAATTGCACCGCAAAATATAAAATATTCATTTCTATTTTTAAATATCTCATATCACAAGCTTCTACAATCATTAGGGTGCATAATAATTGAATAATTGAATAATTTTAAAGAGTTTATACATTTTGGATATTAAGGAAAACATTGATTTACAACCTTTCAAAATATTAATATATTTTTTAATTAAATTACTATTCTATTTTTTCAAAATACTTGTACAATAAGAAATACGGTAGCTTCTAAAATTCTACTAAAACATATACATCAATCAAAAAAGATCGAATAATTACTTAAATTTTATTAAGTAACTGATTTTAATAATTACTTAATTACCATTGTTTGTTTATCTTTGAGCATGCATTACCTATACTTTAACTTTCTTATTACAAATTTGTCATTAATATCGTCGATTATCATAGTATGCGTTAAATATATATTTCCCAATAAACAGTGCTATGTTACTTTCTTTAGTTTATTATTATATAACTCATTGGTTAATATAAGGGATGATCATAGAGCATGCGTTAAATATCTGTACTTTCTTTAATTTATGCGAATGTGTTTGTGTATATTAGTTACGTTTGTAATTTATAAGATTGTTCTATTTGATGTATTCTCTAGATAAATAATTCATGTAATAGATAATAAACAGACTACCCCAAAACCGAAAAACAAAAAAACCCTTATATGTTAGGCAACCATCTTTTAAACTACCCAAAAAAAACCTTATACGTTAGGCAACCATCTTTTAAACTAACCTTATAAAAGATGAAGCAACATACATTCACGTGAAAAATTATACTATTTGTAATATTATCTAAACACAAAATTTAATAATAATAGAATGACTTTATTAAGTAACTAAAAATCCGAAAAATATCAGATTTTTAAGTCACATAAATAATAAATAAATAATAAATATTGTCAAATCATATATTGTTTTCTCATCCAACTTCAAAATAAACCCAAAGTATCAAAATCAACTTCCAAAACTAATCCAACTTCATAATAAACCAAAGTAAAAAAAAAAACAATAGGATAAATATAGTTCATAAACGTTATCCGACTTTATTAAGTAATTAAAAACTCGAAAAATATCAGATTTTTAAGTCACATAAATAATAAATAATGTCAAATCATATATTGTTTTCTCATCCAACTTCAAAATAAACCCAAAGTATCAAAATCAACTTTCAAAACTAATCCAACTTCATAATTAACCAAAGTTAAAAAAACAATAGGATAAATAGTTAATAAACGTTTTAATCCTCATCGTCATGCACAACTCCATCGATTCTTGGTTCATCCTCCTTATCAACCCCTGCGTCACAGCATTCTTCGAAGGAAAAGACTTCCTTACGCACTGATTTCCCATCCTTGGATAGAACCCTAGATGTTTTTGAAGAAGTGGAATTAACCCCATCGCCATCGAACTTCAGCTTCCTCACGGTCGAACTATCTCCATCCAGTTCCACGACTTCAACCTTTTTGATGGGAGTAGTAATCTCGTCCTCGGAACAAGCGTCCTGTTCAATTGTTTCAATTTCAAATCAATCAACGCATATAATTTCAAAAACTCTATTTCATATTTGGAACCAAAATATAAATGTTCGACTTCCTTACCAGCCCATTGTCGATCTCCTCACTTTGTATCAAATTCAGGAAGTCCGACTCCTTCAATAAAAAAAAAAGATTGGAAACACGAATTATTTTCAATAAAATTCAAACACGTCAAAAATAATTAAATAAATTGACCCAAATTTTAAAAATACTCTATCTCACATCCTCTTCGACGATCCACTGGTTGTATTTGGCTACCGGAGATGGGTCAGTAATCAATCGCACAACAGAAAACGCGCTTGATTCATTTTGAATTTGACCCAAATTGACTTTGACCTTGAATAGAACAGTTTGATCAATGAGCTTGAGCAAATCTTCCGGCAGATCTTTGTCTGTGCGATTCTACATTACAAAAGAATACCACATTAAATTTGTTCAAATAACCAAAGGAAAAAGTTATAAAAATTTATATCCCACCTCCAAGAATTCAACCCTAAGGTTGTGGCAAGACATCCCGATCAATTTCTCAGCCTCCCGATCCCAGCATAGCATGGATGCGTTAGCCGTGGAGTCCAAAACTTCGATCCTTACTTTGTACCTTCATATGAAGACAAACTCGATATTAAAAAGTTGTCTAAATGATCAATTAGTTTTACAAATCATTCACTTCAGTAAAATAATTCCTCACCTAAAGACTCCCGATGAAATCTACCTTATACATCCCTTATACTTAAACTCATTTCCATCTTCCTCAAGCTTCCGATGGCACTTCGTGCATGCGTTGTACCACCAGTCATTAATAAACGAACTGATGATAGTACAAATCCAAAAAGTACACGGCTGTATTGAAAATATTATTACTCTATTAAAAATCTAAACATCAAAAATAAAAAATAAAAATCTAATATATAATATCTAATAAAAATCTAATAACAACTCAAATAAACAAAAATTGTACCTCCTCAGCTGTATACAAATAGTCAACCGGATGGAAGATGATATTGCCGGAGGCAATCTCGTCAACTTCACTACGCGATAGCGTTAAACTACCGCGGCTAAAACTCTTTGTTGGATTGGCCGACCCCTTTGGAATTCTAAATTTAAGAAAATACACAGTTGAAAAGATATCAAATAAATGAAACAACATATTTTTATAAAACACTAATTGAATAAAAGTTAAAAAAAACATACCTGCTTCTAAAGTCTGCAATTTCGGGCACCGAATCAGAAGTAACCAACTTTGTAACCTCGAATGAATTCGATAGAGTGACGGAATCTATATACATAAAATTACAATCAGTTCAATAGAATTTATAAATTTGAAAATGATCTTATAATTAAGAGAATCTAAAACAACTAAAATAAATAGAATCTGAAAATTTAAAAAATACGACGCTAAAAATCTATATATATATACACACAGAATCCAAATTCTAAAACCTATAGAAAATAGGATTAAAAAAAACACAAAGTTTTAAAATAGAAGAATAACACATAACAAAATTGAAAAACAGAGTAGTCAAATAATACGAATAATAAAAAATAGATTTTAGATCTAAAATAAAAAAAATAGATTTTAGAAACATAATTTAAAAACAGAATAATCTGCAAAAATTGAAAAAAATATTAAAGTTATGGTCCGAGTAAACGAAACTGCAATCAGAGAAACAGATTTTAAAAACAGAATAAAATGCTGAAATTGAAAAAAAAGTTAAAGTTACAATTCGAATAAACAAAATTATAATTAGAATAACAAATTTTAGAAACAGAATTTAAAAAAAGAATAATATGCAGAAATTGAAAAAAATATTAAAGTTACAATTCGAATAAACAAAACTGCAATCAGAAAAAAAATCATGTTATTACTTCTATAGACCTTTGCACGACACATTTGCAAGATCATAACTGGAGTTTCCGCGGAGAGCCCACTCTTGAAAACTAGAATTTAATCAACATACTCACCCCAAAGGGAACAACTTAAACGACGACCACTATAATACGAAAAAACAACAAAGAATAATTAGACTCCTAAATAAATATAAAACATTCTAAATAATTAACTTATTAAATAATTAATTAGGCAATCTTATAACTAAAAGTTACCTCAAGTCTTCGAGAATTATCTCGATCAACCTTACTCGACGTCCTCCCATCAATTCCTTTTCTTGAGGGTTACGGATTTCGGCCACCTTTCCAATAACATCTACAACATCAAATTCAAGACAATTAGATAAAAGATGTTCGATTTGAATGTGTTTATTACTATTGAAAAAAAATTAAAAAACTTACCAAAGAGCATTGTTTCATCAATTTCATTGACGTCGATAAGTGTGGAGAAAGGACGAAAATCAAAAACGTAATTGGGAAAGGAATCCTCTTTCACATCAACCAATATTGTTTTCGCATGGAAAATAATTTTAAATTTAGCCACGGTAGTGCGGAACTTGCCGGTATTGTTCTCCACGTAATAGTTTCTAATCGCATAAACGCGACCCTCAACTATTCAATTTTCAAACAACTTGACGTTGATCTTCTTTATCACACCAGTAATGCGTCCTCCCTATTTTTGAGTTTTTAGAGATTTTCTTTTTAATATAATACGTCAATATAATAATATTGAGTAGTTAATTGAACCTATATACATCTATTTATGAAAACAAAATTAGATTCAAATAATTACCTCGAAATCATGGAAAACAATTTCCATAGACGTTTTTTGTACTTTGTCATCGAAACCGGATCTCGCAAAAAATCGGACGACTTTAAGCTTGAGAGCTTTCTTGTTTGTACGGTCAATTTCTTTCGTCAGTCTGAATAGAGGAGGCATTGTCCTAAAAACCCTAGCTACCCAAATTTTGAAAATAGAGAGAAAACAAAGACACATTCGAAAGAGAATGAAATTGATATTTTGCAATTAGTAGAACCCTATATTTATAGGGTGACTTGCGTGAAACCCTAGGAATCTTATATATGGAGTTTCGGTCGTCCGAGAATTAAAATCAGATTTCGTATCCCTCAATTATAGACAATCGATTTGTTTTACAAATTTTAGTAGATTTTTTATGTGATTTTTGTAATCATAAAACCGTGTTGCTTAATTGCCCTCAAATAAACAATCTGATATCTAAAGAATCTAAWGAATAAATAAATAAAATAAAACTGCCGACTTCTTTAGTTACCTAATCAATTTTAGATTGCTGGAGTCTCATTTTTTTTAGGAATTAAATACTATTTGCTTCATTTCCAACATATTAAATATCTTTTATTAAGCTAAAAAAGCATATTCAATCTGATATTTTAAAAAAAAAAATGATATATTGTTTGGTGGCCTAATGTACTACGTTTTTTTATATCAAATCTGTCAATATCAAATTTATTTTGTTGCCTAATTTTATTTTTTAAACATTAGTTATTGGCTGGTTGAGTTTAAAAATAATCGACCTTGTATAATACTAATTCTGATTTATTGTATTTACCTTTTTTAGGATTCTAATTCTGCAAGAGAAGCGGATTGAATCAACTACCTATTTTACAAATATTATGCGCGTGAATGATTCCTGATTAATGCCAAATTCGGTATTTTTGAGCCTGTATTTTAATTTATTCCCTTGCTTTATTTTTTTTATCATTCTTTATTTGGGGCCTGTAATTAATTTATTTAATTTATTTTCTTGCTTTGTTTTTTTATTTTCTTCTTATTTATTTGGGGCCTGTAACTAATTTATTTAATTTGTTTCCTTGCTTTTTTTTTTTTTCTAATTTCATCCAGTTAAAATTTTTATTTAATTTTTTTTATTCTCCGAATCTTAGTTAAATGCATCAAACAATTTTTGTAACAAACTGGAAATATTAACATATGGTAACAATTGAATATTCTTATGGATATGAATTAAAGTCATTAGACTATTTGGTAACAAATAGAAAAATAGAAATTCCGTTTCCTAATTTATTGGCATAAAATTCGAAAATCGGTGGCTATATAGAAAAAAACAGACGTTTTAGTTTTAAATTTGTTAAAAAGTCAACAATTGTGCCTGTGATATTTAAATTAAAAAAAAAACAGTTGAAAAGTCAACAAAAGTGATTTTGCGCCAAAAAAGTTTCTTTTCGGAGAAAGAAAACAATTTTGGCGGGAGACAAAATAATTGCCTCATATAGTCAGTACTGTTATATATATATATATATATATATATATATATATTATAATTAGTTAGCATGCTAAATAGGCTAAAATCTATATGTAGAAACCTTAGTTATTTTATCATTACTCATACCCACATAAGTATTTAAATTTAATATCAATTAAATTAATATAAGTCTTCATATTAGGATTACAATGAACAGCACAACACAATAACTAAGCTGAAAAATAAGCATAATGCTTAAAATATAATAAGAATCATGCCAACTGTATTTTAAGCTTGCTGAAATAGAATTATCATTGTGCTAAATACATTTAATGGATGGGAAAAATTCAATAATGAAATTATGTGAAAAAATATAATTATGAGAATATATGATAATTATATGGACAATAATTTGAGGTTATGTGAAAAATTCAATAATGCTAATTTGAGGTTATGTGGAAATTCAATAATGATAATTTGAGGTTATGGATGGGAAAAATTCAATAATGAAGTTATGTGAAAAAATATAATTTGAGGTTGCTTGATATGCTAATTATAATTAGTTAGTATGCTAAATAGGCTAAAATCTATATGTAGAAACCTTAATTATTTTATCATTTACTCATACCCACATAAGTATTTAAATTTAATATCAATTAAATTAATATAAGTCTTCATATTAGGATTACAAGGAACAGCACAACACAATAATTAAGCTGAAAAATAAACATAATCCTTAAAATATATTAAGAAGCATGCCAACTGTATTTTAAGCATGCTGGAATAGAATTATCATTGTGCTAAATACATTTAATGGATGGAAAAAACTCAATAATGAAGTAATGTGAAAAAACATAATTCCGAGAATATATGCTAATTATATGGACAATATGCTAATTATGCTAAAACAATGAGACTTTTGATTATTATCTTTGAAGAATGGTTTGAAGTGTGTGCTCTTTATGAAATGTATGCTAATTAGTACATTGGTGTATTTTAACAGGTACAGGAAATTGGTGCTGAAAAAGTATACACTCATATATCTATCAGCAATGATGAACAGAGAGCAGTGCAGAACGGTAGGCACAATTATTCAAATTGTTATTTCTGGGTTTTGTGAGAATCATTGCTTTTGATTGATCTTTAAATGATATTAGAATGAATTAATAAATTGATGTATCAATTTATTAACATTGTGATAGACCTATGACAATTGAAGTGAGTTGTTTGTCTAACTAAAGACACTCAGTACTTCATTTTATTCAAAAAATAATTATTATTGTGGAACTTGTTTTCTTTTTATTTTCCCTTTTCACTTTCTAGGGGTTGATTTATATGTAGTATCTTGTTCTGTTTTCACTTATTAATTGTTGGCAAACTGAAGGGAAATTAATTTGTCCATGAGTTTCCCTGATAATCTTTTTCTAATTGGAATTGAATATTATAATTTTGCTTGAACTAAAACTTGAGAGTTGTTTTCGACCTAAAAATCAGATAGCAAAACTCTAGTGGATGTATTGTATGGTAATAAGCACATCTGTTTTAAATCTTGCTTATTAAACTTGTAATAGGTATGGGTGAAAAGTTTGAAAGAAGTGCAATTCAAGGACCAATAATTGGTGGCCCTTTCAGTCTCGTTGATACAAACCGTCATGTTGTAACTGAAAAGAATCTTCTGGGGACCTCGGTTCTTTTGTACTTTGGTTACACTTCATCCCCTGATGTTGGGCCAGCAGAAGTTCGAAAGATGGTCGTATGTGTGTGTGGATAGGCTGAATAGGTTGAATAGGCTGCCGTAGAGGTATAACGGGTCGGCTGCTGTAGAGGTATAATGGGTCGGCTTCCGTAGGTGTGCGTGGATGATATGGCGATGATGACAATGAAGAGTGACCCTGTATAAATCAAACTATTTGTCATTCTATATAATTTTAATTTTAATATCAATTTTTTTTTTATTTTTTGTGATATTACGAACTAAGGTTTTGCAAATAAAGTTTACATTTAACATCATGCTAATTTGTTCCTCTAAGAAGAAAAAAAACTAATGTCTCTTCAATTATTTACCTTCAATGGTGGGAAATCATTGTTCATCAAAATCAATGCACAAGAAAAGCATGTGTCTTACCCTTATACAGTATGATACTAGTTATTAGAATGTGGGGAATTAAATGAAGGATGGTATGTTGTTGGTGAAAATTTAGCTTCTTTTGTCAGTTCAATGTTAGGGGGATGTAATCAAGCTAAGATGTGTAATTGAAAACTCATTGGTCCTTGATTGAGATATATTTTTTCTTTTCATTCTGAGGATCTGCACAATGTTTTTGCTAATCCCTACTTATATGGTTAACTGCGTCGGATTTGTTTGACATCCAAGCTGTCCTTTTTGTAGATGCTAGTTTCAAACAAACATGATGCTAATTGATTTGTACTTTTTTGTACGCATTTTTTGTTACCTTTTTGTGTCGCATTCGCGTGTGTTATGCTTGCATTTACGGGTTTTAGGAGTCATTTTGGCCTATTTGTTAGTTTTAGGTTTTTATTGCCTTTGTCCGGTTTTTAGTCGTTTTTCGTACATTTTTACCCTTTTTCGTATTTTTGGCCGTAGGATGACCAAGCGGTCCCGCGCACGCTCGGTGCATCCCACTCGACTCGGATTAGAATGGGAAAATCAAGGTAACACAACGTGAATGAGGAGCGACAAACCGGCGGACGTTTAGAGCGAAACAAGAAAATCGACCTGGAGCAGCCGAGTCAGTCGATCGATTGGCTTGCAGTCGATCGACTGATAGTCCAGTCGATCGACTGACTCAGCCAGGATCGACTGGACCTTCGACTGGATTCCAGTGAGGTTGGCCGATTTTGAAAGCAGTCGATCGACTGGACCTTAGTCGATCGACTGCCAGTCGATCGACTGAGACACAGTCCAGATTCGTGATTTTATCCCATTTTGACAATTTTGCCCCTGTGTTTTTGTATAAATAAGCCCAGCTCTCCTACCTTATCCATAATCCCTTCCTTGGTGGAATTTGGGGCTTGCTCCATTTCCTCCAAGCCTTTACCATGCTTTTGTAAACCCTAGCTCATAATCTCTAGTTTAATGTAGTTTTAGGTAGCTTAGTAGTTAATCTAGTTTATCTTAGCTAGTTAGTTGTTAGTTAGTAGTTAGTTAGTTGTTTTTGAAGCAAATGTTGGAGTGAGTGACACCTCTTTCATTTATGGAGTTTGTTGTTGAAAGTTTGAAACTTTTGAGTTCAATGCAATTTGGTAGTGTTCTTTCCCTTTATTATTATGCTTTGTTCTTGATTAATTGTTCTTGTTGTTGTGTTGGTTTTTAGATTTAGTTTGTGTTGTTGTTCTTGCCTTGTTCTTCAAATTCTCATTTCTAGATTTTAGTTTGTCCATGTTCTTACAAAAACTCCATTAATGCTCTTTTCAAGCTTTTTACCTCTTTTAGTTAGACAAACTTTTAGCTCTTGAAAGATGTATGAGTTTTTCTTCTTTGGTAATTTGTCTTGTTCAACTTAAAAGCCTTTCACTTTTCTCAAATTCAAATGCTTTATTTTCCCTCCATGAAGTATCTTTTAATTGAGAGCTTAATTTGATGCAATTAATTTAGAAATTAGGGGTTTAGGGTTTAGGTTCGTTTAGAACCATTAATCAGAGCTTGTCGAGAATTGGGATTGACGACCTCAATACTTGATCGACATTTGGGATTGACAACCCCGAATCGTGGATTAAGTGCTCGGTGAAAACCGATTAATCGTGGAGACGAACCGAACACCCTAAACCCTCATTGCCGTCCGAACGCTCACCGGACCGCCGCTACTACCTCCACGTCGCTTGCCACGCCGGAAACGCTGTCAACCCGTCGTCGCCTGCCACGTCGGAATCGCTGTCATACCGTCGTCGCCTGCAGGCTGGATTCTGCCTGTCACGCCGGTGCACCATCGCTGTTGCCGGAGTGCCACACAGCAGCGAGAACGTAGCGCCGCTGCGTCATCGCCGAGAATGCTGCACCGCCGCTGTCATCACAGCC
>BMAC01000306.1:554937-586582 GCA_014905375.1 Phtheirospermum japonicum | reverse complement strand
TTAGATTTGTCGATCGGATTTAGTGTACTTAGGTGGCTTAACTCGTTGGGAACTTTGTTCGGCTTTAGCTTCGTGCTATCCTTGTGGCTCATATAGAACTAGTGCCTCAACTAGCCTTGTCGTCGAAACACTCTCTATAGGATTTTGTTTTGTATTTTGGAGTCGTCAATTGCTCCATGTGCTCGATCGAAAACATTGTAAGTTGCTAGTAGCAACGAGTGGTCGGAGCCGTTGATTTCTCTTTGTATATATCTTGTATTTAAGTACCTTATTTCCTTGGGTACCAAAAAAAAAAAAAAAAAAAAAAAAAAAAATCCGAAAAAGAAAAAAATGATGATGAATAAAACAAGGATAAGTTATAAATCCTTGTAGTCATTAAGTAATAAAACGTGCAACTCTTGCACGCTTTCTCTTTCTCCTTCTTTTTAGATTTTGTTTGTTAAAGAGAGTTGTAGACGATCGGGCTAGTAGGGAGCCGATTAACGGTTCGACCGTGGATAGACCTTAGCCGGGGCAAGGACGAGGGGACCGACTTGGAGGGTTACCTAGTACTTTTAGGTTTCGGGAGTCGATCTAAACTTTCTTTGCCAAAACATCTTTGTCGTCCTTTTTAGCCGAGCTAACGAGCATTTTTTGCATACAACGTCTCGAATTAGGTTTTGTGCATTAGTTTAGGATCATCCGAGGGTAGTTTTGTAATTCTAGATTAGTATTGCTTGAGGGACAAGCAATCATTCTAAGTGTGGGGTGGTTGATTTGTACTTTTTTGTACGCATTTTTTGTTACCTTTTTGTGTCGCATTCGCGTGTGTTTTGCTTGCATTTACGGTTTTAGGAGTCGTTTTGGCCTATTTTGTTAGTTTTAGGTTTTATAGCCTTTGTGCGGTTTTTAGTCGTTTTTCGTACATTTTTACCCTTTTTCGTATTTTTGGCCGTAGGATGACCAAGCGGTCCCGCGCACGCTCGGAGCATCCCACTTGACTCGAATTGGAATGGGAAAATCAAGGAAACACAGCGTGAATGAGGAGCGACAAACCGGCGGACGTTTAGAGCGAAACGAGAAAATCGAGCCGGAGCAGCCGAGTCAGTCGATCGATTGGCTTGCAGTCGATCGACTGATAGTCCAGTCGATCGACTGACTCAGCCAGGATCGACTGGACCTTCGACTGGATTCCAGTGAGGTTGGCCGATTTTGAAAGCAGTCGATCGACTGAGACGCAGTCCAGATTCGTGATTTTATCACTTTTTGACGATTTTGCCCCTGCGTTTTTGTATAAATAAGCCCAGCTTCCTACCTTATCCATAACCCTTCCTTGGTGGAATTTGGGGCTTGCTCCATTTCCTCCAAGCCTTTACCATGCTTTTGTAAACCCTAGCTCATAATCCCTAGTTTAATGTAGTTTTAGGTAGCTTAGTAGTTAATCTAGTTTAGCTTAGCTAGTTAGTTTTTAGTTAGTAGTTAGTTAGTTGTTTTTGAAGTAAATGTTGGAGTGAGTGACACCTCTTTCATTTGTGGAGTTTGTTGTTGAAGATTTGAAGCTTTGGAGTTGAATGCAATTGGTAGTGTTCTTTCCTTTAATTTTTATGCTGTTGTTCTTGATTAATTGTTCTTGTTGTTGTGTTGGTTGTTAGATTTAGTTTGTGTTGTTGTTCTTGCCTTGTTCTTCAACTTCTCATTTCTAGATTTTAGTTTGTCCATGTTCTTGCAAAAACTCCATTAATGCTCTTTTCAAGCTTTTTACCTCTTTTAGTTAGACAAACTTTTAGCTCTTGAAAGATGTATGAGTTTTTCTTCTTTGGTAATTTGTCTTGTTCAACTTAAAAGCCTTTCACTTTTCTCAAATTCAAATGCTTGATTTTCCCTCCATGAAGTATCTTTTAATTGAGAGCTTAATTTGATGCAATTAATTTAGAAATTAGGGTTTAGGGTTTAGGTTCATTTAGAACCATTAATCGGAGCTTGTCGATAATTGGGATTGACGACCTCAATACTTGATCGACATTTGGGATTTACAACTCCGAACCGTTGATTAAGTGCTCGGCGAAAACCGATTAATCGTGGAGACGAACACTACAAAAAAAGGCAAAATTCCGAGGGAATTTTCCCTCGGTATTCAGGAAAAATCCCTCGGTTTTCCAAAAACCGAGGGAAAAATTCCCTCGAAAAAAGCGTCCTCGGAATTTTGTTCCGAGGGAAAAAATCCCTCGGAAAAATGAATCCGAGGGATTTCCGAGGGATATGTTTCCCTCGGAAACTCTCCCGCGCAATTCCTCGGTTTTCCGAGGGACTTCCGAGAAAAAATATTCTCTCGGATATTTTTTATTTTCGAGGGAAACAAATCCCTCAGAATTCCGAGGGACTCGTATTCCCTCGGACTTCCGAGGGATATGTTTCCCTCGGAAAATAGCAAATATCCGAGGGAATATTTTTCCCTCGGTTTGTTTTTATTTTTTTTATATTTTACTTTTCCGAGGGATTACCGAGGGAAAATCCCTCGGTTTTAATTTTTTTTTTATTAATTTTTAGTTTTAATTTTAATTCCTGTTCAATTATTAAAATTCCCAAAAATTGAAAAAAGTAATTAAAGAATTGACAAATAAATAAACCAATTATTATAAAAAATATTTGAAAATTTCAGAATAATCATGCGTTCGATCGAAACAGTAACAAAGTTTATATGAACTGTAAAAATGTTCTATGGATGGGGAGGGGGGTACTGCTGCTGGAGACGAGCATACATCTCAGCCATCTGGGCATTCATCCGCGCCTGAAATTCCTCCTGCTGCCGGCGCTCCTCCGCTTGTTGTCGCCTCTCCTCGCCTGCCTGCTGCTGCAACGCCTCGAGCTGCGCCCTCTGAGCCTCGACCTGCGCCTCGAGCTCTCTGATGTGGCTCGTATCAGCTTGGGAGGAGGTGGAAGAGCGGCCCTATAAATAAACCCTTCGCAGCAGCCACCATCTTCCCATACGCGCCGCTGCCGTAAAGCCGTCCCTTGCTCAGCCAGGCGACGTCGAGGAAAACCTGATCCTGGTCAACCTCGTTACTCTCCTCCTGGGAAGACGCACGTTCTTGTTCCTGGGTCAGATGTCGCTCGTACTCCACCTGAAATACAACTCGTTATTAAAATTTTACGTTAAAATCAAATAATTAGAAAAAAATAAGAAAGAGACTCACATTAATATTAGCAGATCTGGTATCGATCCACGCGCCGTCTTTCTTCTGGTGCGTACGTTTAAAAAGATCGTAGTACGTAGCCGGCGAACCCGTCTCCCGCTCCTGTATTCAAATAGAATTTTCAAATAATTAGCATTAAAATTAAACAAATAAATATTAAATTATTATATTATGAAATTGCTTACTATATCCAAGGCATAGTCGATAGTAGATCTAGCACCCCCCGTGTGCTTTGACATCCCAGTACCCGGCCCAGCAGGCTCGCTCCTCCTATTCTTGCTGCACTGCTCAGATTTCTTCTTGTTCTCGGGCTTATCCCACTCAACCTTCCAAGCCCTAGTTGAAATGGATGATATATAAAATACGATATAAATTATATGTTCTAAATAAAAAATTCTAATTTAATAAGAAAACACATAATATAATCGTTTACCCATAGACCTCCGCGGTCAGGCACTCCGGTCGACCACCAGCATGGGAGGCATTATGCTGCTTATACTCGTTAAGCTTCTTCCCGTAAAGGTCTCCGATCATCGGAAAAAATACATCCCGTATGTCCTTCTCACTATACTCCTCCGGGTCCCAATAACAAACATCCTTCAAAATAAAACAATAATAACAATTCGATTGAAACATATGTTTATGTTTTTACGATAAATACTAACAAATTTGGACACAAAATAATAATTACCTTAAACATCTCCCACCAGAACTCCTTAACCTCCTTAGGGACCGCCTTATAGCACCACCCGGCGGGATGGAGATCCCTCTCAAAGATGATACGGAGGAGAGTGGACACCCTCCCCGATGTGCTGTGGAGCCTGTATTCAATTGTGTTTTTATTTTTTTACGAATAAAATTTAATCATAATGATAATTATAATTTTAAAATAATTGATTTACTTACTTCGAACCTGCAATATAAACCTGAGTCATACCCCGCTGTGGTGCGACCAACTGTCGTCGGGTCCGTGATGTACCCGCGTCGGACGGGGTCTGCGATGGAGTATGCGATGTCGGCGTCTGTGTCGGGGTATGCGTTGGGGTCTGCGTCGCTGGATGATCACTACCGAGACCCATGTAGTCGGTGTCGAAATCAGCTAAACGATTAGCCGACCCCATATCTGATCGACCTACGCTGCCAGATCCTCGACGAATCGGCATCTGATAAYTTTATTAGATAATAATACGAGRATTTTACAAAATACCAGTATATATATTAGACACCAAACTCATTAATAAYRCCAAWTTAAAAAAGTGTGTTTTACAATAAGAATAAATTACACATATTTCAAAAAAACTAATCACTTTCGCTATTAAATGTATCATCAAACTCGTCTTCATATGCATCTTGATCTGTATCTTGATCGGTAAGTAACTCTTCTTCTGTATCGTCATTTGTCTCGTTATTACCAAGTTCCTCCACGTAATTGTCATTAGGGTCGTGCAACTGAAAATCGATATCATCGAGTTGAATCGGACGGCGTGTATCTATAGCTTCCTCTTGAAATGATTCTTCTGGTAGAGGCTCGATAAACTCAACATTTGATCTCGCCTTGATTTTACACGTTGCCCACCAGTCCAATTTGTCTCGTCTTAAACTTGGGTATGCACAGTAATACACTTGTGCACCTTGGGAAGCAAGTACAAAAGGTTCAATTTATCCCTAAATTTAACCCTAATTTTTTGATTAATCCTAAATTGAATCCCAATTGTGTAATAATTAATAAATTGAAACCCTAATTACAAATTAAAACCTAAATTGAAACCCTAATTCAAAGTTAAAACCTAAATTGAAACCCTAATTTAAAATTAAAACATATAATAAACCATAATTACAAATTAAAAACTAAATTGAAAATACATACAAATAATATACAAAAAATAAAATGAACTTGTGGATGGCGTCTGGCGGCTGTGGACGGCGGCTGAGGCGAAGGCGGACGGCGACGCTCGGCTGCTGGCGGCACACGGCGGCTGAGGCGAAGGCGGATGTACGGCGGCTCCTGGTTGCTCGCGGCTGTGGACGACGGAGGTGGCTCGGACGGCGGTGGTGGCTCGGAGGTGGCTCGGACGGCGGTGGTGGCTCGGAGGTGGCTCGGACAGACGGTGGCAAATCTCCTTGGTTGCTGGCGGCGACAAGTCTCCTCGGACAGACGGCGGCAAATCTCGAGGGTGGTCGTTCGAGGGCGGCGGCTCGGGCGGTTCCTCGCGGCTTTGGACGGAGACGGTGGCACGGACGACCTGGTGGCTCGGACGGCGACTACTTCTTTTTCTTTCTCTTTCTTTCTATTTCTTCTTCTGTGCGCAGCGGGGGTTTGCCCGCTGATATAATTAGGGCATATTCCGAGGGACATAATCCCTCGGAAAACCGAGGGACTTTATCCCCCTCGGAATAATTCCGAGGGAATGAGTAAATCCCTCGGAATTCCGAGGGATTTATTCCCTCGGAATGTTCAAAAATAAAAAAAAATCGAAAAAAAGGAAAAAATTAGGAAAAAAATATGTTTTATTTTCGGGACGCCGGGGCACATCCCTCCCCGCCCCGGTCGTAATTTCTCGGGTCTTCTTACTATTTTTTACCATTTTTCTACCTTTTCGGGGTTTTTCTCACTATTCATCTAAAGTCGAAAAAAATTAGAAAACGCGTGCGGAACGATCGACGCCCGACCCCCGTGGTTCCACGACGCCGAGGCGCACCCTTCCTCTAATTTGGAAAAACCACGACGCTACATCGCTTCGCGTTTCCAACCGATGGAGTTCATCGATCGATCGTATCTTGTTGTTGTGTCGAATCGCACCTCAAATGGGACACGCACGTGCTCGGTGGTATTTTTCTTTTCAATTTGGGGTCAAAACCACCCCACGTGCCTAAGATGATAGGATCGGTTTCGTTTTTACGATTTTTCCATTTTTTCCTATTTATTCCGATTTTTTTTTATTTTTGAACATTCCGAGGGAATAAAAAATCCCTCGGAATTCCGAGGGATTTCTTCAATTATCCCTCGGAATTCCGAGGGATTTTTATTCCCTCGAAAATTTCAAAAATAAAAAAAATCGAAATAAATAGGAAAAAATTAGAAAAAAATATGGTTTAATTTCCGGGTCGACGAGGCGCACACCTCCCCGCCCCGGGCATAATTTCTCGGGTCTTCTTACTATTTTTTACTATTTTTTCTATTTTTTGGGGTTTTTTCCATTATTCATCTAAAATAAAAAAAAAAATAGAAAACGCGTGCGGAACGATCGACGCCCGACCCCCGTGGTTCCACAACGCCGAGGCGCACCCCTCCTCTAATTTGGAAAAACCACGACGCTAACAAATAGTTAATCTCAACAGCAGACTTATCAAATATGACGACATTATCAAAATCCCGGGAGACAAATAAAACTATATATATATATATATATATATATATATATATATATATATATATATAATATTTTTTTCATTCTTTTCTTCAAAAGTAGTTGCACATACAAGAAATAAAGATTGATTTCTACAGACGACTCTAGATAAATTAACAAGATGCAGAAATATAATTGAATTAGCACCCCCTCTATTTTTTTTTTATTTTTTTAAAATATTAATTAAAATTTCGAGAGAATTAAATTTCCCTCGGTTTTATTCCGAGGGAACCAATAATCCCTCGGAATTTAACTGAGGGATTTTGGATTCCCTCGGTTTCATTCCGAGGGTTTTCGTATTCCCTCGGAAGATTTTCAATTTAAAAAAAATAAAATAATAATATTTCGAGGGAAATTCGTTTTACGAGGGAATTATTCCCTCGGAATAGATTCTCTCGCCAAATCCGTCGATGTTTTCCTCGGAAATCATGGCGGGAAAGAATGGCGCCAGAATTCCGAGGGACATTCCAAGGGAATTGATTTCCCTCGGAAAATACTGAGGGAATTTTAGTTCCATCGGTTTTCCCTCGGAAAATTCCGAGGGAAGTCGATTCCCTCGATTTTCCCTCGGAAAAATGCTATTTTTTTGTAGTGGAATCGAACACCCTAAACCCTCATTTACATTATTTAAATTAAAGTCCCCTTTTAAATTCAAGTTTTAGCACAAAGCTCAAACAAAACCAATGACTTAATGCTTTCTTAGGAGTATATTAGTGTAACTTAGATTAACAAAAGATTAACTAAAACACCGAACGCCGATTATATCTATACTCGAGAGACACGACTCGGGAAAGCTTACCGCTCTATAATCGACTCCGTACTATTGCGGAGAAGATTTCTTAGAGTGCTAAGAATTCTTCGATCACTAATACTGATAATAAGTGATGCTAATTCGAATAATCCTATTCAATACTAGACAGAACGTAAAATTTACCATTCTTGTGGCCTTTTGATGGCCATTTTTTGTAATGGTATTAACTTTATTGGCAGATGTTATTTTTATTGGTGGGTATTGCTAAAAATATTGTGTAATGTGCTTTTGAAATCTCCCTGCAAAATTGTTATCCAATGGCCAATGCCATCAATGACACCTCAATCCTGCTCTATATAAACCCCATTTCCACCACACCTTCTCATCAACTCTCATCAGCAATCTAAAAAAAACAAATCACTTCTTAACATCTAAAAAACCCTCGATAAGCCAAGAAAAGAAAAATGAAGAGTGATTTCTTTCTCCATGTTTATTATCCTCTCCCTTGTTTACTGCTTTGCACAGCTGAGAAATGCAGAAGTGACATGTGTCACGGTCGACATGAGGGCAGCCTCATGCATTACATTCGACACCGAAAAAGTCAGCACGCCACCGGCAACTTGCTGCGCTTTGCTGCAAGAGCTCGCTCGGGGCGTTAAGACGCTCAACGACAAGAAGGCCATCTGTAGATGCCTCAAGGCCGGTGTCAAAAAATTTGTCGGTGCTCAAGAAGGGTTCTTGAGCCAGATCCCTAATGCTTGCAAAATCGAAGTCGGTTTCCCCGTTTCTATCAACACCGATTGAGAAAAGTAAGCTCTTCGTACACTTTTTTTCTTTCTTTAATTCGATTCCAGCTTGTTGTGTAGAGAGAATGCTAAGCATTGGGTATTGATAGAATGTTGGATGCATTTACAAGAAGGTTTATGTACCCATACTTATCTTGCACCGACTTTGCCATTGCCTGGAAAAAAAAAACCAAAAAAATCAAAATTTTGCAAAGGGGGAAAATAATAATTGTGTGAGAGTATATTAATAAAATACCTCAATTGTGATATCATCTGTGAGATGTAGCTGATGAATATCTATACATTCGTCAAACTTATTCTTCAACTCCAAAAGCCCAGTTGCCCCATTAGGGTTACGGCATGTTGTCACAACATGCCCTTTCTCATTTTTCCCTAATAATTGTGTAACCTATAATTAATCAGCCCAAAAATAAAACTGAAAATGATATTCATAATTATATGCAAAATTGAAATCCAAATAGTAAAAATGAACGCAAAATGTAATTTCGTAAGATCGAAGCTTAGGTAGAGAAATTAGGTCTCACAAATTCAAGGCCAATGCCTCTGGAGGCACCTTGAACCATTGAAACGACGCCGTCCCACTTTTTGGTTGCAGAGGAGAACCATCAAAACAAAAGGAAAAATGCAAAGATGACGATGATACAAAATTCAAAGGAAATATATTAGAAGAAAAAATGAAAAGAAAAAAAAGGAAAGAAATAATGAGATATGAAAAGATACGTGATTTGTGAGATTATAGCAAATTTATGTTAAATCAGATTCACTTAGCTAATTACAACAAACCCTTTTCCTTTAAAAAAAATTAAGTTAATCAAGATTAATATATGGGAATTTTGAAGAAAAATCCCCGATGCTTCTTTTATTTTGTGGTCCACTCTTCACACAAATAATTTCATTCTGCACTTCCCAATACATATTTGACTTTCATGATCACTCCCTTGTTTTATAAAAACCCAAATTCACCCTTATTTAATGGTTTTGTCCTTTTGTGTAGAAAAGTCAAAATTTATTCAGAATTCGAGTACTTACTTCCAATGTATTTTATACTTAATGGTTATGTACTGAATACTTCATGCCTTTGAAATTAATACTTAGCATAGAATACTCCGAAAATTATGATAAACCGATCCATGAAAATGGTATCAGAGCCTAGGTTTATTAAGAACTTATTAGAAAATTTTATTATAATTATGTAATTAACTTTTGGTGAGGAGATTTATCTCTAAAAATGGATCCAAACGAGTGTTCGACATGTATTCATTTCAGGCGATATTTCCAAATATTTGAAATATATGAGATTGAACACAAAGAGAAAGTAGCATAATGGGATAACCAATATGTTGAAAGAAGATTCGCAGGAGTCGACAGGGAAACCTTGAGACAATGCGAGAAACAAAAGACGTATCATCTGAGTTACCTTTGGGTGAATCAGATGCTGAAGGTGGATCTCATGTACTATAGGGATGAAGCTCATGAAATCCAAAGGATGATACACGACATCGACCACCAGATCCAAGTGAAAGTGAAGGAGGTGATTGAACATCAAAAAGAAACACGAGAAATCATAATTGATGTTCAAAGAAGAGTCAAGATCCTTGAGGTCAAACCAAGTACATTCGGAGGAAGACGACGTATAACTTTTGGAACGGAACCCCTTTTACACCAAAAGGGGAAACTGATTGAGGTTATAAGACAACCAACGGAAAAAGAGAAGATGATGGCCAACATGGAAGATTTACACGACCTAATCGAATCTTTCACCAGATTAGGTATTGTGGATCTAAAAATGAACTCATGAGATTCTTCGACCTTAGTACCAAGAAGTGTTCCACCAACAACAAGTTTTAATCAAGGCAAAAGTACGGTTTCACACGAACCAGTACAAGATACACAAATGCCACATGTCGGGGATTTCACCATAAAAGGAGATCCTACAGACATAATAGGCACGAGACAACATTCCCGAAGGCCCAATATTCTCAACACGCCATACAGGAAGTCTCAACTTGATCCCATACATCCATATGTGTTAATGTTAAATCTGGACGTTCCAGATTTTAAGAATCGAGAGATACTAATAGACGATTGGGCATCAGCAATGCGAATTGCAGCTGGAACTCTCGGTCTAGAGAAGGAAGGGTTCATTCTACTTCCTGAAATGAGCCTTGAAGGATCCGTAAAGATCGCATGGGATTTAACAGGAGCAGATATAAAGAGGGAAGTTATAGATGGAGAACCACTAAAAGGGATCGTCGATAATATGGCTAAATTATTCAAAATCTAATTTATCGGCACAGGATATTTCGAGGGAATGGAAGAGGAAAAATAGAAAAAATATCGACAAGCCCTCTATTGCCTCGAGTTATGAGATATTTGTCTTGTGAACGAATATATCCAACTATTCACCGAATACCGATGGAAATCCAAGGTGAATGATGGAGATGCGGCTCAGCTTTTCTGTGCAAAAATACCAAGTCTGTGGAGAGAAATGTTGATACAAGAGTACAAGCCAGCGACTGACATGGATACGGTTGCTAGAAGGATGTCTTTCCTAAAAACCAAGTTAGCAGAGTGGTGCCACCAGGCAGCGCTTCACAAAAATTACAAGAGACTAAGAGGAATTAATAAATCGGTTCCTCTATGTTGTGATGAGAATGACATTCCAACAGTAGTGGGAGGTCAACCACAGAGACATAAGCGGAAGAAAGAAGAAAGTCACCCTTACACTCGAAGTAACAAGAAAAGGTTTCCATGGAAACCAAGAAGGTTCTGGTCAAACAAAAGGCAAGAAACTACAAGTTAGGACAAAGTACGGGGCCAAGTCGAAGCCGAGGTTCGTTCTCAAGCCAAGGAAGCACCAGTAGGATGCCAACAAAGAGAACTTTCAAGCGATCTCACACCAGAACTAATGGAAGTTTTAAGGATTGTAACTGTTGGACGTGCGGGGTCAAGGGGCACATTTCTACTGATTGACCTGAGAATCAAAGAAGAGGCGTTAGACAGTTCGAAACAACTCAAGTGTTCGAAGAAGCTGTCTATTACCAAAATTTGGTACATGTGTATCAATTTGAGGATATACCCTCAGATGAAAGCATCTATGAAGAAGAGACTTACTCTGAAGATGGAAGTGATTCATATTCAGAATCAGGGTGAAGAAGAATTTCTTCAACAAGTGGTAAGGGAGGATTTCAGGATTCCTCTCACATATAACAGTTTCTCATAAGACGCTTATGAGAATAATGAAAGAAGATCCAAAGCTCCAAATGTATGAAGGGTTTACAATAGGGGCAATGGAAAAGGCGATGGATAAGTTGGGTTTAAGAAATCGAAAACACCAAATTATCCATAGAGTTTCTACGGGAGAATTCGCGATAGCAACGAAATATACGGGAAACCAGATAGAGATGCAGCTAATCACCTATCGAGAAATCCAGGAGATTAAAAGCACACTCAGGAGAGAAATGACAAATACACTTTCGTGGATCCATATTGGAGCCATTCGAGTAATCATAAAATCAACTTTTAAAGAAGGAGTTGATTTGCCATTAAATCTAGCTCTCTTCGATAAAAGAATCTCAAATATCAAAGATTCTTGCCTGGGAGTAATCACTGGAAACTTATACGCAAGGAAACTGGCATTCAATGTCTACCTGAGAATCGCGTGTAATTTGGCAGATCTAGATTTCAGTAGAGTTCCCACCCTTCATCAAAATTTAAAGAGACCAGACCTGATGACGGAGGGAAATAGACCCTACTCAATCACGCACAAGATTTCCTATGCACTCTCAAATACTCATCGTTCGAAAGTATTCCTGAGAAAAGAGTTCATAGAAATACCAAGGATCTTTGAAGATGTAGCAAAGGCAGTCTTACCAGAGATCATGAATCTCCAACAATAAGAGAGATTGATATGAGAATTCAAGATCGGACAGTTCTTAATAAAGTAAGAGCCTCATGATCGAACCAAGGAGAATGTCTTTCCAACAAGACAGAATAATCAGTGGACCTCAATGGGAAGGTCCAAGAATCAGCCAAACCACTCGAGGTCCAGAAGTATTCAAGACTAATGGAGAGTTGAAGTGCCCATACGGATAGAGAGGTGTGGAAGTAATATTCTACATACACAAAAGGATAACATCTTCCCTTGTGATGCATTATATTACCTGTAACAACCTTCCCTGGGAAGATATCAAGGAGTCCTCAAGATTGGAGAAATTGAAACAATCATTGAAGGAAGTGCAGGAAGAGTCCCAGAGAAACTAACTCTAGGGATAGAGTTTCTCGAGGATCATAAACCTTGGGAAAGATTAAGGGATGGAATGGAGTTTACGGTGGGCGAAAAAAGATACAGAATTAAATAAGCAGCAGCCCATTCTCCATATACATTCCCATTGGAATGATATATTCAAGATATCGTGCGGAATACTTCGTAGCCTACATTGATTCAGGCGCAGGAATCTGCACGGCTAAACCAGAAGTACTCCCCAAAGAAATGGAAGAAGAATCATCTCCAGTAGCGAGAAGATATTTCTCTAAAAGGATCTTAATCCTTAAAAGAGGGATCAAATAAGCGGAAATGATGATTGGAGGAGCAAACGGTACTCCGTGGTACAAAGTTAAAACTCCACCAATCTATTTCCATGATACGGGAGCGGATATTCTGTTAGGAAATAATTTCCTACAGACATTTAAAAGATTTACACAAGAAATGAGACTAGAAGACTTATTTTCACAACCCCGTGTGATCATAAGATTATAGTCCAGCGATTAAGAGAGGCATTCCACAGAAAGATGTCAATCAATTTTGGCAACAAGCGTGGTGATGAAGGAAAACTTCGACACCCAAAAATGAAATATAGAAGAAGGTACGGAGAAGCAATTCTCCAACTATGAAACGAAAGCCTAGGTGGCCAAAAGGAAGAAAGGATTAAATCACAAACGTTTGAGCTCCTCAAAGCCACCCTAGACACGAGTGCACAACCAGACACCACCGTGGAAGAATAAATTTAACTGGAGGACATCAAAAGAGAAATTCAAAAGAATTTCAATGAAAATCCTCAAGCATGGTGGGACAAGAATGAGCTCAAAGCATCTTTAAAGGTGAAAACCGGAAAAGAAAATGAGTTGTCTGATATAAGCATATCCTAATGAATCAAGAAGATCGAAAGGATATGCAACAAATACTTAAGGAACACATGGACCTTAAGTTAATTGAAACAGGCGTCTCTCCATACAGTAGCCCAGGATTCTTGGTCCGCAACCATGGAGAAATAAAAAGAGGAAAGCCAAGATTGGTGATTAATTATAAAGGAATCAATAACATCTTGGAATTTGATGGATATTATATTCCAAGCAGAGAACATTTGGTAAATTGCATTAAGAATGCAAAAGTGTTCTCCAAGTTTGATTGCAAATTTGGGTTCTACCAGATTAGGATGAAAGAAGGAAGCAAGAAGTTCACGACCTTCTCCACACCGTAAGGACATTATATATGGAACGTTATGCCAATGGGTCTAGCAAATGCACCCCAGATATATCAAAGAAAGATGGATAATCTCTTTAAAGATTATTTCAGCTTCATGTTTGTGTACATTGATGATATACTCACCGCATCAAAGAACATGAAGGATCATCTAAAATATTTGGATATCTTCTCAGATGTTTGCCACAAGGAGGGATTAGTACTTTCAGAAAAGAAGGCAGTAATTGCTACGAGAAATATCGAGTTCCTTGGGATAGAGATCGATGAGTCCGGAATCATTCTACAAAACCATATTTTAGAAAAGATACAAGGATTTCCAGACACACTCAAGGATAAGAAACAACTTCAAAGTTTCCTAGGAATTGTTAATTTCGCCGGGATGTTCATAAATAACCTGGCACGTTACAGGAAGGTGTTTAGTTTTTCCCTACTAAAAAAGGATGCCGATTTTAAATGGGAAAAGGAACACCATGAAGGAATTAAACAGTTAAAGGAGGTTTGAAAACAACTTCCAAAACTGGCAATTCCAAATGATGAGGACGAGCTGGTATTATACACGGATGCCAGTGATTATTGGTGGGCGGTGGTTCTTACGAAACTAACGCCCAAAGGAGAAGTGCCATGTAGATATTGCAATGGGCTATTTCAAATGGTGAAGCAAACCGATGGCACATCAATGAAAAGGAGTTTTTCGCGGTTAGAAAGGCGTTTAAAGAATGGCCTTTATTTCTTCTTTCTAAGAAATTCACCTTAAAAATTGATAACTCAAGCGTTAAAGACTTTTTGAAAAATAAAATTGAATCTAAACCCGAAAAGGCTAGATTACTTAGATGGCAAGCTGAATGTCAATATTATGATTTTGATATTGTCATTATAAAATCTCATGAAAATTTTCTTGCAGATTTTTTAATGAGAGATGGAGGGGTCAGAAATTGATTCATTCCTCAAAATGGTGAGGCATCTAAGGGAGCACCTGGGGGTGCTTCAACGCGAACTCGATGCATTGACCCTCAACGCAGAGGTAGCCGGAAGGTTCAGCGAGTTGATCGGGAAACTGTTTCCAATCAAATACGAGGTTGCATACATGCCAACGAACAGTTATGGTTGTAATGAGAAAGCCCCTTCTCCGGGCGACATCTTCAATGGTGCAAAAGGAGACACTTTGAGTACAGGGCTCTATACCTGTAGCAGGGGATTCAAGTACCCCTAGCACAAGAACTAAGATGGAATCATCTACAGATGAACCGTCACAAGTTAAAATCGATACTCCGTAGTCGAATACCGAGTCTTCGAGTCAACCCATCGCCTCAGGGGTTAATGAGGAAGAGATCGATCTTAGGCCACAGACAGGCAAACCTAAGACCGATACTTACGAGATTTTGAAAACTTCTCATTTTCAGGTTTACCAACAGAGATGGGAGAAGTTGATAACCAGGGTGGGAATTAATCCGGCAAAATGTCAAGTAGATGTTTCCGAAAGATATCCCAAAGTGTGGATGATGCCAGAATCTCATCTACAAGATGTAAAAAGCTGGTATGAATTTGGGGCCTTAGTATCGGTTCATACAAGATCACCAAGCTTCTCGGAAATATCACAACTTCCGAGATGGATACAAGATGCAGTGCATGAGACATGGGCGAATAACCCACATCTTGCAAGGGGTGATGTCCTAGAGTTATATTTCTTTAGCGCAGCACCAGAACCAGTTGGAAAGGGAATGCATGAAGTGTTCCATTTCATCAAGCTTAGGCGACAAGACGTAGAAGCAATGAAGAAAATCAAAGCGCCATCGTCTGAAGAAATTCCGTTAGTGGCATCACTCACAGAAGACGACATGTCCACAAGAAAGGCATGGGGTCTTTGGGTCTGCCTCACCGAGATGGACAAAGTCAAGTTCCTATTCAAGTTCTTCCAGAATACGGTGAATGGGTCTTTCCTGTTAAGCACAATGATAGGAAACACAACAGGATTTGCAAAAGATTTATTTGAGAAAAAGAGATCTCTTATGTGGAACAACAAGCTACATGGAGTAAAGAAACTCTCCGGAAATACTGCAACATGGCCCACATCTAGAGATGGACGGAGAAAATATGTCCGGATCACTCAAATCAGACCGAGCCGGAGTTTGGAACAAAGTCCAAACAAAACAAGTCAAGTGGCCAGGGACCACTAAAAACACGTTTTGCCCAGGGACCGCACAAATCAAAAAAGTGAAGGATTCCCCGACAAAGATAAAAGGATCATGTGATAATCAGGTCCCTCAAGAACGTGCCTCTGCAAGGTGGAAATTCCACCAGCTAACAGAGGACAATAATGCAAGAAATGACATAAGCAATAACGTCAAGTCCGAATTTCAAGTCCGCCAGAATTCTATAAATTCAAGATTTGGAGGAAAGCAGAAGGCATCGCTCATCACTTTCTAATTTCTCATATTAAGAAATAAAATCCAGAAAGAGTGTTTTGTGTACAAAAATAAAAGAGTCTTTCAGTAGTTTGTATTTGAAATTTTATGTATTTACGAGTGCAAGCCCTCTCCATGAGAGGCTAAACAAGTTTTCTCCTCCCAAAAGGAGATTACTAATGTAATAAATTTTATTTTAAGTTCTTAATAAAATAAAGGCTTCTGGTTCAACATGTGTGCTTAATAAATTATCTCTATAAATCAAGTATCATGTATGCCTAGTGTAGGAAACGAACTAAGGCTGTGCTGAACAGTTACTGAAGGAGTCGGATAACTTGTAGTTTAATTTCAGATAATAGAAGTTAGACGGTGATATCGTCTGTAAAATGGACTAGGGGCGGTAACTTTTCGACTAGTGGCATTGCAACCCATCTCACCCGGAGCTGTTTCGGTCAAAGAGAGGTACGAAGTTTTAGAGAAAATTTTATTTTACGGAAGCATGTTGGGCCTAAGTACTATCTGGTGATTTTCTAAGTATTCTTTAGGGAAAAAAACTCTTTTCCACCTGTACTTGTAGCGTTTTTATGATTTTCAACCTAATATTTTTTATGTTGTTATTAACAACCCAAAGTATGCGGGTTTTACTCTTTGCAACCTTCAGACTATTTCTCACTCAAAAAATGGTTGAGTCAAAGCACGTAAACCTCATGCCTCATTCTAAAAACATGAAAACACTGTCCAACATAATAATTGGTGATGAGGCATGAGGTTTACGTGCTTCGATTCAACAATTTTTTGAATGAAAAATAGCCTGAAGGTTGCAAAGAGCAAAACCCGCATACTTTAGGTTGTTAATAACAACAAAAAAAAAAAATTAGGTTGCAAACCATAAAAATGCTACAAGTACAGGTGGCAAAGATTTTTTTTTCTTCATATTCTTTATTCTGTACCTAAGTATTAAGTATGTTACAACTAAGTACTAAATTTCTTGCACGCAAATATAAGGGCATATTGGTCTCAAGGGAGCTAACTATAAATTATATATGGAGCTAGGGAGTGTAAACAAAGAAGATTTAAAAGGGGAGTAAACCCAAAAGTGAAAGAAGGCAAAGAGAGTGGTCCACAAAATAATCTTAATATATATGTGTGTGTGTAATCTTGTCCGTTCATCTATCCAAAATTAAAGGATCAGATGGGTTCTTAGTTCCCATATAGGAATTTGGTTCCTATTTAAACCTAATCTTATATATATATATATATATATATATATATATATATATATATATATATATATATATATATATATATATATATATATATATATATATATTGTGTGTGTGTGTGTGTGTGTGTGTGTGTGTGTGTGTGATTAGGTTCAAATGAGAACCAAGTCCCTATATGTGAACCTAGGGTCAATTATGAGCCTTAGATCTAATTAAATGGATGGATCAAATTTTTGTATATTTCCTTATTTAACTAAAAGTATTAGGATTGTATAATAAAAGCACTAGTTCGTAGGTTCGCATATAAGGACATGGTTCTCATTTGAACCACCTATATATATATATATATATATATATATATATATATATATATATATATATATATATATATATATATAGGGTTGGGTTAAAATGAAACCCTGTCAATATATGTGAACCTAGGGACCAATCCTGACCATTAGATTGGATAATCTTAATGATTGAGAACATGACACGCCAGCAGGGTAATAATGTAAAATATTGAATTAATTTAATTAAAAGGGTATTTTGGACATATATCAGCAATTCGAAAGAGCACTGCATTGCTCTTTAGAAAGCACATGGGTAAAGAAAAAGCACTACGACTGTATACAAAAAGCATCACAAATTTCGTTTTATAAATAAATGTAATTAAATTTAAAAACCTGAATATTAAAAAGCATCGCATGTGATTAATTTTAGCACTACATTACTGTATAAAAACACTGTTAAATTACGAGTAAGAACTTTGGATTTTTACTATATTTTAGTTCTTTTATAATAACGTAGCAATGCTTTTCTTAATATTATTACAATGCTTTTTTATTACATTATCAGTGCTTTTTCCGATTGGCGAGGACCAGTCCAGCCATCCGCGGAGGGTCAGCCGCCGCCTGCGCAAAGCCACCACCGTCCAACACCATCGCCATCACCCATCAACAACCATCAAAAACCCAACGGCGACAGCCTGCCTACCACCAGGCGAACAACGACAGCACCATCATAAACCCAACGCCGAACCACCATCACAGCTGATCGCCACCCCTAGCAGCCCGACGGTTTCAACACTACCGCCGTCCGGTCCAGCCACGGTCAATCGGCCCGGCCTCAATTGGTAAAGCCCAGCCACGACAACCTCCAACCCATGGCCGCGCCACCCATTCAATCCGCCACCACAGACCACCAACCACTTCACGCCTGATTGAACCATCGCCACCCCAGTCACGATCCGCCGTACACAACCCGGCAAACCCAAAAATTCATACCCCCAAACCGCCACGACCCGAAACCCAGCGGCCCCACATGTTGAAACGTCGCTACCATAAGCCCGAAGTCACATCCGCCGTCGCCGATTCAGAAGGGGCGCGTCAACCAACGGCGTACAGTGAACCAGCCTCCGTACGTTTCCCACCAGGCTTCAATCGGCGATGGCGACGGCTTCAATCGGGAGATGGCGTCCGGCTCCAGCGATTCGAGACCACCGCCGCTGCCAAAACGCCGCGGGTGTGCTTCATCGCGGCCGTTTCCTTGCCTCCTCTGCTGCCAAACGCCGCCTCCGCCTCGCAAGTTCATTGGGCTGCTGCCATCAACAAGTCAGTAGAGAGGGATGAGCGCCGATTTTGGGGGAGAGAGGGATGAGCGACCGATTGATTTTGGGGGAGAGAGTGATGAGCGCCGATTTTGGGGGAGAGAGGGAGAGAAGGGTTTGGGGTAGAGACGGGGGGTTGGGGTTTAAATTGATTAAGAGGGTTATGTAAATTTACATAAACACCTTGTACTTCTATATATATAATTAAATGAATTTAAAAAATCGAAAAAAATCTGGTCCACACATTCTATTAGATCTACGGCCTGGATTGGTCTCTAGGTTCGCATATATTGACGTGGGTTTTCATTTGAACCCAATCCTATATATATATATATATATATATATATATATATATATATTGTGTGTGTGTGTGTGTGTGTGTGTGTGTGTGTGTGTGTGTGTGTGTGTGTGTGTGTGTGTGTGTACACACTTTTTTTAAGTTGATAAACTCCATTAAAAGATACATGTTTTAATTAATTTGTTGATTTGGAAAATCAAGTTTGTGTTTGCTAGACTATTTGGTTTATTTGTAATCGGCTGGTCTTTGATGGTATTGATGTCACAACTATAAAGCCGATTATTTTTGTCTTATACCTCGAGCACACTCTTAAAATAAGAGATTTTAAGGTCTCCAGTAATAGCACGGGGTCAGTTTTAGTTCGGTGATTCCTTCACGAAACACCTTCCAGATATGCCCACAAGAGAACGAGATAGTCGTAGGGTGTAGAGTTGACTCGTGTCGTATCTCTCAAGGTATGATTATAGAAGTAGAAGTTTATACTCATACATTTTACAAAAATTAGTGTTATACTTGACACACGAACAATTTGGTTGAGGGTTTGGTTTTTAGACCCAGTAATTAAAAAGACTATAATTAAATAAAAGGTTTAAAAGTCAAATTAAGACAGGCAATGAATAACGAGCAATTAAGTAAAAATGGAAATCAAAATGGTTTAGAAACACTTTAAATCAAGCAAGGAAATATATTTCATTGTAGATAAATGAAAGAGAAATTTAAGAAAAAATGATAACAAGAAACCCTAGATTTAGAAAAAAGAAAGAGCAATTAAAAGCAATCAAGTAACAAGATCAAACCATTTATTTCATTCCATATCCAAATCATCACGAAAGTTACTAACTTCAAACAAAAAAGCCTTAATATGAATTCTAGATCTAAGATTTAATAAAAAAGAAAGCAATAAACAATTATAAGGTAATAAAAGAAATTAAGAGAGTGCTTAGTAGAATTGAACACAGATCTTCAATGCTTATTGCTCACACAACAAGAATGCACAATTTTTCTCACTATTTCCTTTAACCTAAGAGTAGGTTTAAGTAGGGAAAATGAAAAAAAAAATTGTTAAATGGTTAAGTAGGAAAAATGAAAAAAAAAATTGTTAAATGCTTGGAATTAAGCTAAGTAAGAACATAAAAATGAGGGTAATCAAGCCTGAGATATAAACACGCAAAAAAGGGGCACTTATACCCCTCATTTCGACCAAGGCACCAGGTTAGGAGTAAGGATCGGTGCCTATGCATAATTGCTGGTGAGAGGTGGATGCAGCTCCAATTAATCTTCATCCAGGTGCTGCCAAGAGGTTGTGCTGGAGTACCTAAGGGTTTCCAAGGATATGGCAAGAAAATTAAAGAGTTCTGTCAAAGGTGATGTTCAATACCTCGGTGTTCATGCAAATGGCAGCCTCGATGCTGGGCTCGACGTCAGGATTGAAAGTGTATGATTTATTATGTCATGGATGTTGGTTTGTCTTCAATTTTAAGTAACCTTCTTAGTTTACTACCTTTATTGCTTTAATTTCTTGCCTTTATTAATTTAATTTCTTGTTATGACTTACAATTTCATGTCTTAAGTTCTGCTTATTCTTGCTTAAATCCTCATAGTTTCTTAAGTTTTTAGGCTTAATCTTATGGTTTAGGGCATAGATGAGTTGATTTTTCTTAATAATTTAGGCCAATTGGTTGGAAAGTACAAGATAAATCTCAAATAATTTGAGAGGTCTAGATTTCAAACCCTTGTCAATACCCTTATAGGTTAGTGATACCACTTGAGCTACAAGCTCGTGGTTAGATGAGTTGAATTTTGTTTGCGCAAGCATGTTTGTGCATTTCTTAATTAGAATGTTTTGATTCTAATGTGTTTTTTTGAAATCCTGATTGAAAATTTTGGATGGTTTTGAGACCGAGAGGATATAAGTCATCAAATTTGATTCTAGTTAGGGGCTAGATCCAAAGTCCGAATTGTAACAATATAGCTAGAAGCTCAACCCAAACTCTAGATTGGTATAATCAGTTTCTCTCTAACTAATTGATGTCAAACGGCTTGAGTAACCATTGAAACAATGATAACACCCTAAACCTTCGTTTACTTCCATTTTAAAACTCGTTATCCTTTAAATTCTTGTTCTTATATGCTTTCCTTTCAAATGTTTTCTTTTAAATGCTTCTAATTGAATATCCACATCGTTTAAATTTATTTTTGTCGTGTTGAGACGTTTTGGCTTATTCTGCATTTTTGTACTTTTCTCGTATTTTTTGTTATTTTGTATTTTTTTTTGTTGTATTTAGAATTTATATTATATTTTGTGTTTCTTAGGTCAGAAATGGTCAAAGTGGACCCACAACAATGTCGGGCAATGAACCAAGCAAAGTAATCTTCATAATATATGTTGGTGAGCCCAAGGTGAAAAAATAGAACAAAACAATGCCAGACCGGGAAACGAAGAATTGATTACGCGAGCTAGACGCAGTAGTTTCCGTATAAAGAGCATAACTATTTCACACAATATCTGATCACCTTGAGTTCTATATCATTAGGAACCTAAGAGATATCTCCACAAAATTCATGTTTATCACTAAGCCTAATTCGGACGTTCGAAGTGTTGCATATAAAAACAAACAAACAAAGTAGAAAACAAAATCCAAGCAACTTGAAAATTCCAAATATCCAAAATTCTTTGTATATATTTTTGTTTATCTCATGTGATCGTTTTTTATTTTTCTCCCACTTAATTTTTTTTAGGTTCCTCTCATTTTAACCCCATATTTGGACGTCACCAGTCGACTCTTGCCATCAAGCATGTTGTTAAGGGCATGTTTCTTACCCTCTTTTATTTGATTTGTCTTGCTTTATGTGCAATAAGGTCATTGCATGATTTAAGTGTGGGGGAGTTTATCTTTGTTTTGATGTGTCTTATGTTTGCTCGGTTAATGAATGGGTAATAATGTAGTTGAAATTACTTTGAATTTGAACCTTGGCAAAGTGACGCGATTTGAAACTCTAGGTAGATATCTTAGACTTTAATTCGGCTTTAGCAATTATGGGGCTTGAAGTGTAGGATTCCTGAGAAAGTACATTGATCCCCGTGATACCCATGTATGTCATGAGATAAGGTTTAGTACATTATACTAGCCTCATGCTTCGTTGCTCTCTATTAGTTTAGTTTTAGTTATTTGTAGTCATTTGTGAGATATTATGTCTTATTCCTATGAGGTCTCCATTGTGATTTTTCAAAGATTACATAAGTTGCATGTTTCAAAAAGTATTAGAGTCGTAAAGACTCGTATTTATGTTTTGTAGTTCATGTTTTAAATATTTGTTCATTTGGTACCTCATCACTTGGTGGTAAAAAAGAAAGAGGAGGAGGAGGAGAAGAAGAAGAAGAAGAAGAAGAAGAAGAAGAAGAAGAAGAAGAAGAAGAAGAAGAAGAAGAAGAAGAAGAAGAAGAAGAGTGCAAGGTCAAGAAACCCCAGTACACGTTGCTTTTAATGTAATAAATCATGCAAGGTGGGGAAACCCTTGAACAAGTTTATGATTTTCATGTAATAATTGTACTCGTGTAAATAGCAGCATAGAGAGTATTGGGCTAGTCGGATAGAAACTTAGTGTATTGTGCATATGGATAGATCTTAGCCCGTGTGTGGACGCAAGACTTGCATGGAGGGCACCTCATTGTATTAATCGACCCAAATGGAGTCTAAGCCGTTATCTCAAAATATCGAGGGACGTACTTTGTCTTGGTTATGAGTGAAGAAGTGCACCAATTTTCTACTCATCCGTGTGCATTAGTTCATCGATCGGGCGTTGATCAACGATTGTGGGTGATCCTTGCCAGATCGGTCAACGCATGTGGTTGATGTAGGCAGAAAACTACACATCGATTAGTTGTCGATTGCGTGTTGATCGACGACTATGCTTGAAAGAGAACAACAATAACAAATTACCCCAATTAAAAAAGTTCTCTAAATCTTGAAATCCAAGAGAGGGAATGTTACACAGAGTACATAAAGCTTCTCCAAACTACAAACTAAGCTAATTAAGTGTTAAAGCTACAATTCCTCAAGCTAAACTAAACTAACTAGGGGTTATTTAAGCTTAAAGGTAAAAAGGATGAAAGGATAAGGTTGGGCTCTCAAACCCTATGGGGTTCAAAGTCTCCCTTCAATGCATAATGGAGGGTTTAAATAGAGAAATGGGGGAAAATAGTAATTTTATCGAAAATGGCCTTCGTCGACCAGCCGCCGTTCGACGGTGTCTCTATCATTGGTTGATGATGTCTCTGTCGATGATCTACTATCAATCAATGTTTTCAAGTTGATGGTGGAAAATGGTAGGTGTCGATGGCGCGTTAATAAGGCATCGATCGTTGGTGGCGGGATTCTTCGACCTTTCAATCGATGCAGGCAGAAGCGGCACATCGATTGGCCATTGATTACCCATTAAATATGTCATTCAACAGTTGTGCTTTGTGGGCTTAGGTCGTTTTTTTGTCAAATTGAGCTGTTTTTGATCCTCGGGAATGCGCTTGAGCTCGTTCGACTATGCTAATACCAAGAAAAATAAAATAATATAAACACCTACAAAAATATGAGAAAACTATGGAAAATACTAAAAAGATGAAAAAAGGCTATGAAAATGCAAAACAAGAAGAGAAAAAAGGGGGGGGGGGGTGGAGAGGGGACAAAACACGACTCAAACCCGACTAAATCAAACAAAACAAGACTAAGAAAACATACACAATACATGAAAAAACAAATCAACTCACCCACACTTATCTATTTACTTGTCCTCAAACAAAACCGAACCTAGACATCGAAAAGAAAAATTCAAATGATTTGAGAAGTTATGCATTAAATCAATTAAAAACTCGACTAAAAAGTCAACACGATACATTGAGATAAGAGATTTAAATTCCGTTACGGACGCCTAAAAGTAATGTATATCTCGGACAAGATCTATTTACGCTCAAACCACTAAATCGGCTCCCTAAAAGCCCAATCATATATGCACCTCTTTAACAAAGAAATCTACAAAATAAAAATAAAAACACGTGCAATGGTTGCATATTTATTACCATCATAAATTCAAGTATTTATTGATGCATCCTTCGTTATTTATATATTTCTTTTCTTACTTTTCACTTAAAAAAATAATTTTAAGTACCTATAAAGGCGAGGTACTTGACGAACAAGATATTTATGATACAAAAACAAGAGTTTATGGACTCCAATCACTTGTTCATTGCAACTTCACTAGTGGAAAAATGTCAAATGGTGGTGCTTCTGGGTACTCATAAGTGGCACTTATGGACGGTCATTAATCCGGGCGCCACTTAAAATATTTCTCAACCGGGTGGCGGTTCTGAACCGCCACAAATAAGTGAAACGAGTGGCGCTTATTACTTGGAAGTGCCACCAATAACAGAATTCGGGTGGTCCTTATTACTTGGAAGCGCCACCAATGATAAAATCCGGGTGGTGTTATCACATGGAAGCGCCACCAATGAAAAAATCTTGATAGCACTAATCACTTGGAAGCGCCACCAATAACAATTTTTGGGTGGCGCATATCACTTGGAAGCGCCACCAATAACACATTCGGGTTGCTGTTTTGCAAAAAGTGTCACCAGTAATACTGAGAATTAACATCGATTTATCTATAACAGATGTCAATTCAAAAAAAAAAAAGAATAAATTTCCTAAACTGATGTAAATGGAAAAAAAAAGAAAATTAATGCCCATAATTCTTTTACCTATCACAACCTTTAAATATAATATAATTGCAACTTAATTCATATGTGAACTATAAACTTTGAATTAAACCATCAGTACAAAGAGTGCAACAAGAAGACGCTGAGTAATGCAAATAAGTTAAACGATAGACATTATTCGATTACATCCAAATAAGAAATAAATCTCGCATAGGTTTAATCTAACTAAATAATATTAAAACTAAAATCAAAACTAAGTACCACATGAATAGGAATACAGTTAATTAAATACAATAGACGTAAACAACCTTAAACGTCGTTGTTGAACTCATTAATCGCGTCATTAAAACTCTACGGACAAGAAAAAAGATTAAATTACCTATAATAATAATAAATTGTTATTATTATTATTATAAACCACCAAATTAGAATTTGTATTATAATAAGCAAATCTTTACCTTCTTAGCCTCTGGCGAAAAGTGCGCAGCACGGACGGTTGCCTGCGCAGACTGTAGACCACTTTGCCGTTTGTCTCTTGCGCTATCTGCGGGATATATTTTAGCGCCTGTGAAGTAGACATTAATTAGCCATGTTAAGGATACGTTTACAAAACTACCCCTGGTAGTTAGCTTAATTAGAAATAAATAAATATATTTAAGGATTTGTATTTACTTGACTAGTAAACAAATGTTAAGGGGGGACTTCGTATTTAAGAAGGATTGCAAGAACTAAGATTTCTACAATAGACTCCACAAGAGGCTTTTGCACAACCCTTCGTTTATGAGGTCTTTTCTTGAAACGAGGATCTGGGCACTGCATGAATGAGTGTATAACTTTCTGTTATAAGAAGATGTTGTAGCTCTTCAATAAAAATAAGTACATATATGTACAGATGAAAATCACTCACCAAAATAGATGCTAAAATCAAGCACTACTACAAAATAGGGATTTAACGTCGGTTGTTTAACGTCGATTATTTAAAAACCGACGTAAAATGTTTATCACGTCGGTTTCTGAATAAACCGACGTAATATGCGATACTTCCACGCCGGTTAATTGAAAACCGACGTGACATACAATATTTCACGTCGGTTTTGAAATAATCGACGTGACAAATTATATTAAAAAAATATTAAATACAATAAATAATAAATCCGGCCCGTCATTATCAAAACCGAGCCCCTTCTTCTCTTCTCCATTTTATCTCAGCCCCGCCTCTGAAAATTCTTTTTTTTTTTCCTAAAAAGCCACTACGATCTCATAATCATAAACTATAATCTTTTGATTCTTTTGCTCTTTGCTCGATTTAGTTGTCCAAAGTCTCTCAAGTGGCAACGGCGAATACGACGGAATCTAAATTGGAAAACCCTAACAACAGCTCCGATCTCAATTGGAAGCCTTCGACCGAGGAAAGCGCCTTATTGAAACAGACACCGGCTTCTTCCGGAGGCGGTTGTGATGAATTGAAGGTCGAATCGGCGTCGGCGATAATGTTACTGATATTCAGAAGAAGGCGAAGCGTGTGGAGAGATTCGGCATGTCATTTCAGATGACGGAGAAGGAGAAGTGTAACTCTCGAGCTGAGAGGTTTTTATCTTTCCGAATTTACTACTCTATGGTCCAGAATTAGGGTTAGTTTTTCTCTGTATTTATTTATTATTTTACAGTTGCTTCCTGGATCTGTTTTTCTTGTTGTCCTGTTGATCTTGTGTTTGTCCATGTTCTATTCAGAAATTGATTGTTGACTTTTGACTTAAACAACTTTTTCCTCTTTTAGGGTTATTGTGTTTATTATAATTTATTTATACAAAGAACAATTTTTTTTTCTGTAACCTAGATGATTTGTTATTATTTTTTCTATACTCTTTTATCATGTACTAGGACGTTTGAATTCTAGAATTGATTGTTGCTATCGATTGAAATGACTCTTGTATCAGGGATCTTTGGTAGGCTTTATGCACGAACTCTATAAGGGTTGGGCAGAGGATGTAAGGCGCAATCACTTTGAGAAGCTCCGGATTATTTAGAAGAGGTAGGGTTCCAATCTTGTGTGTGTACTATATCTGTTTTCTTTTCTCTTTATCATGATTAACTTATCATGATGAAGTTGTTCAACAACACTTTTTTTCTCCCTGGAATTATTATCCTAATTTTGCCTGTCTTTGATGATCTCTTATTCTCAAGAAGATCTTATGTTTATTCATGTTTTATCTAGAAGTTAATTGCCGCCAATTGACTCCAACACCTTTTGTCACTTTTTTAGGGTTCAGTTTTTCAATTAACTTTTTTTTTTCTGTAATTAATTTCTGAATTGTTTGTGTCCTAGATGATGATCTGTTATTATTCTTGCCAGCATTCATCTTTTTTCTTGTACTAGTAGTATGCTTTAATTCTGAAATTGATTGTTGCCTATTGATTGATTGAAGCAACTTTTGTCTCTGTTTTCAGGATGCTGAAATTATTGTGTCAGCTTGCAAAGAGTGCAGTCTCTCTGAGAAACTTCTGATTATTGTCCCAACTGAAACAGGAAATATAGGATTTATCCCAATCTTGTGTGTGTACTAGACCTGTTATTATAGTTCTCTTCATTCTTTAGAATTCTGAAATTGATTGTTGTCGGTTGATTGAAAACTTCTAGTCTCTTTTTCAAGATTAAATTGTTTGGATTTTGTCACGCCCCATTTTCAAAAAATATAAATTTTGATTCTTTATAAACAAAACTTTCAAAAACAAGGGCATGAGTTTTCAATAAATCACAATCACAATAAAAATTGAGCGGAAGAGTGAATAAAACTTAAATATTTATTTAAAAATTTGAGATTCACTTGATAATTCAAAATAGCATTAACTCGACTGTTCACGGAAACACGAGTTTCAAACTTTATTTTAAACTTGACATAAAAGAAAGATACCAAACCATAGAAAAGATAATAAATTAACATCGAAAAATAGCATTTTCGCATCCACCGCCTCGTACCACATCCAACTCCTCAACCTGAAAAGTTTGATAAAAATTGTTGTGAGCTTTCAACTCGCTCCGTGGGGATTCGTTTGTCAATATTAAACACAAATCATACAAACCATAAATGAATAGCTACAACACACTGTCAGTCGTTCATAGATGTTGGCCAACCATAGATTTAGCTCGAAAGCTACTGTTGTTTTAGCCCAAAAGCTACTGTTGTTTTAGCCCGAAAGCTACTATGGAATGTTGCATTGAGACATAGATAATTCATACAATCGCATTTAACATAGACAAACATAGAACACGTTCGACAATGTTAAGAAGAAATCATATAAATCATAAATGAATGGCTACAACACACTATCATTGTTTTAGCTCGAAAGCTACTATGGATTGTTGCATTGAGACATAGATAATTCATATAATTGCATTTAACATAGACAAACATAGTTTTGAAAAGATTTTAGAATCACCCACCTTTGAATGTTGTTTCGTGAAAATGCGAATGTAGATGCTTGTGCTTGAAAATCCTAGTTTTTGAGAACCCTCGTTTCCTACATTGAATATAATAGCTTAACTTAGAAATTGGATTTAAAATTTAATTTGGAGTAATTGAAAATGTAATGAATTCGTAACCTTGATTCGAATGCCCGACCATGGAATTTTAAATAAAATGGTAGATATGGATGCTTTTGGTAATGTTCTTGAAATTGGAGGGGTGAAAATAAGAAAACTTGAAAGTTCTTTGGGCTGAAATTGGGATTTTGCTTAAATTGGTGGCTCAATCGAAAGAACTAGGAACATTTGGGGTCAATTGAAAAGGGATTAGAGTTGTTGGGCAAACCCATCCCCAAAATCTCAATAGAACCCGTCTCCTCCTCCAATTTCTTCCCCGATTCTGCTCCAATCCCCAAATCTAACTGCCCAATTTTACACCTTCATTCAATCCAGCAATCGGCGACGACCGACCGGCACGGCACCAGCAAATCGGCCGGCGCACTCTCATTCGGCATCGGGCCATCTCTCTCGTTTCTCCCCTCTCGACAGCAACCTTAACGGCGGTTTGTGGCGGAGGTTTCGGTTGTGGGTTTGAAATCGGTTCTTTGAAAGAAAGTTAGAAAARAAGCATCGATTTTTACSTTGCGGCTGTACAAGCAGAAATGTTGTGTTGGTTTGGGTTTTCTTTAAAAACCAAGATGGATATATTTTTAGAAAGTTAGGGTTGTAGTTTTTGTTGAAGTCGGGCCAAGTCATTGGGTTTGGATTGGGCTTTGGTGAAATAATATAATAAAAATAATTGTTTAAATTTGGGCTTGCCATTGGGCTTGGATTAGGCTTTTGTAAAACAAAAATATTGTTATTGAATTTGGGTTTTAGTAAAAATAAAATAAAATAAGAATAATGTAATTAGTGGACTTGAAACAATAAAATTTTAAAAAAGAAATTTGGGCTTAATAATATAAGACAATAAAAACTTGGTCGTTACAATCCTACCTCCTTAAGAAAATTTCGTCCTCGAAATTCAGAATAGTTCTTCGCACACGAGCATCTATAGTTGACTAAACAAAATAGTTTTCGTGGAAGAGATCATGCATAGAAACGTGTGATTTGTAAAATATTATGGATATCATGTCTATAAAAATTCCTTCGCATAGCATAGCATAGCATAGTATAACATTTGCAATAGTAAAATGTCATAGTGATCATGCCCATAGAAATCTCTTCGCATAGCATAGCATAGTATTTGCAATAGTAATGGCTTTTGTATTTGATATTGAAAACATGCAATAGAAGAAATCTCTTTGCGTAGCATAGCATAACATTTGCAATAGTGATAATTTTCGTATTTGCTATTGAGAACACGAAATAGACTTAGAATGTTGAAAACTTAAAATTTGTTTTTATTTTTGTTTTTATTTATTTTTTTTTTCAACATTTGCAATAGCAATGGCTTTTGTATTTGATATTGAGAACATACAATAGACATGGAAATTTTTTTGAAAACTTTACAAAATGATAAAAATAGCATAACATTTGCAATAGTAATGACTTTTGTATTTGCTATTGAGAAACCCATCCCCAAAATCTCAATAGAACCCGTCTCCTCCTCCAATTTATTCCCCGATTCTGCTCCAATCCCCAAATCTAATTGCCCAATTCTCCACCTTCATTCAATCCAGCAATCGGCAACGACCGACCGGCACGGCACCAGCAAATCGGTCGGCGCACTCTCGTTCAGCATCGGGCCAGCTCTCTCGTTTCTCCCCTCTCGACATTCTCAATAGCAAATACAAAAGTCATTACTATTGCAAATGTTATGCTATTTTTATCATTTTGTAAAGTTTTCAAAAAAATTTCCATGTCTATTGTATGTTTTCAATATCAAATACAAAAGCCATTGCTATTGCAAATGTTAAAAAAAAAAAATAAAAAAAAAAAAAAAACAAATTTTAAGTTTTCAACATTCTAAGTCTATTTCGTGTTCTCAATAGCAAATACGAAAATTATCACTATTGCAAATGTTATGCTATGCTACGCAAAGAGATTTCTTCTATTGCATGTTTTCAATATCAAATACAAAAGCCATTACTATTGCAAATACTATGCTATGCTATGCGAAGAGATTTCTATGGGCATGATCACTATGACATTTTACTATTGCAAATGTTATACTACTATGCTATGCTATGCGAAGGAATTTTTATAGACATGATATCCATAACATTTGACAAATCACACGTTTCTATGCATGATCTCTTCCACGAAAACTATTTTGTTTAGTCAACTATAGATGATCGTGTGCGAAGAACTATTCTGAATTTCGAGGACGAAATTTTCTTAAGGAGGTAGGATTGTAACGACCAAGTTTTTATTGTCTTATATTATTAAGCCCAAAATATTTTTTTAAAATTTTATTGTTTCAAGTCCACTAATTACATTATTCTTATTTTATTTTATTTTTACTAAAACCCAAATTTAATAACAATATTTTTGTTTTACAAAAGCCTAATCCAAGCCCAATGGCAAGCCCAAATTTAAACAATTATTTTTATTATATTATTTCACCAAAGACCAATCCAAACCAATTGACTTGGCCCGACTTCAACAAAAACTACAACCCTAACTTTCTAAAAATATATCCATCTTGGTTTTTAAAGAAAACCCAAACCAACACAACATTTCTGCTTGTACAGCCGCAAGGTAAAAATCGATGCTTGTTTTCTAACTTTCTTTCAAAGAACCGATTTCAAACCCACAACCGAAACCTCCGCCACAAACCGCCGTTAAGGTTGCTGTCGAGAGGGGAGAAACGAGAGAGATGGCCCGATGCTGAATGAGAGTGCGCCGACCGATTTGCTGGTGCCGTGCCGGTCGGTCGTTGCCGATTGCTGGATTGAATGAAGGTGGAGAATTGGGCAATTAGATTTGGGGATTGGAGCAGAATCGGGGAATAAATTGGAGGAGGAGACGGGTTCTATTGAGATTTTGGGGATGGGTTATTCTCAATAGCAAATACAAAAGTCATTACTATTGCAAATGTTATGCTATTTTTATCATTTTGTAAAGTTTTCAAAAAAATTTCCAATTCTCAATAGCAAATACAAAAGTCATTACTATTGCAAATGTTATGCTATTTTTATCATTTTGTAAAGTTTTCAAAAAAATTTCCATGTCTATTGTATGTTCTCAATATCAAATACAAAAGCCATTGCTATTGCAAATGTTAAAAAAAAAAAAAAAAAAAAACAAATTTTAAGTTTTCAACATTCTAAGTCTATTTCGTGTTCTCAATAGCAAATACGAAAATTATCACTATTGCAAATG
>BMAC01000306.1:521122-551300 GCA_014905375.1 Phtheirospermum japonicum | reverse complement strand
GTATGTTCCAGATATTTTTCCTGGTTTTTTAATTTCGTCTCATAATGCTGCACTTTTTAAAACTGCTTCAATAAACTGTTTTGGTTTGTTCAGGATTCAATGTGAAACCAGAACTTAAAAGGCCAAGCAAAAATGATTTTCCCGTACCTTTTTGGTTGGCTCTTTTTGTCGAAGGGACTCGGTTTACACAAGAAAAGCTTGTAGCAGCTCAAGAGTTTGCTGCTTCCTCTGGTTTGCCCGTTCCAAGAAACGTTTTGATTTCTCGTACTAAGGTTAAAAGTGATTCTCCAAAAAAAAAAAAAATTCACACATTTTTATTCTGCTTCATTTAATCAGAATTGAAAAGCATGGGAAGTGGCTTTAGCCTTCTGAGTCTGATTCTAGTTTGAGTTTTACACACAAATAAAGCACTTTTACAACTTTTCCACACTAGACGTTCTCCCAACTTAATCATTTTTCAGCTTCTATAGCAGACACTACCAACTGTCTTTCCGTCTTACGTTATTATGAATATTTATTTGACATGCTAAGGATCTAGTGGTGCTGAAAACAATTGAAGGGACCGAATTATGCTTGTGTTATTAAAGACAATTATCTTTCAAATGAGTGAAAATGAACATTTATCCGTGTAACAATCAAATATCATTTTTATGCTACCACTAGTCTATTTTCATTAGGTTCGAAGAATAATTTGTGTTACTGTGTAATTAATGTTTTTCTTTGGGGGCTGGTCCAGGGTTTTGTTGCAGAAGTAACTCATTTGCGGTCGTTTGTTCCTGTAATTTATAATATGAGGGTTGCTATCCCCAAAAACGAACCTCGTCCTACACTACTGAGACTCTTGAGAGGACGCTCTTCTACGGTAATTTCAGTAAGATTTATTGTGACAATGGTGTAATTGTTTATTGCAAAATAAAAATGAGAAATCTAAATGCTCCCACACATTGCTACACACACACACAATATTATATTTTTGGTAGTGAATTATTATTATTATTATTTTTAATTTTCCTTTGTTTTTCGAAAGATTTTGTTTTGTACTTGTGAAATTTCTTTTTCTTCACAAACATTTCCAGTTTTGTTTTGCTATCGTTGTGGCATTGAGAATCCCATTGTACCCGTATTAGTATTGAGTCATCTGGAATGCATAATTCAAGGCATGTACCCATAAATAACCCTTTCAAATTACTTGTAATTGAAAATAAAAGAAATCAACCATTTTTTTTTGTAGGACTTAGCTAATTAGTTAGGTATATATAATCTTCCTGCACTTGTCTTGCTAAAATTTGCTTATGTCCTGTTGTAGGTACATGTGCATATTGAGCGGCTTCTAATGGAACAGTTACCAGAAACGAGTAGTGGGATTGCACAATGGTGCAAAGATGTGTTTGTGGCAAAGGTAATATATTACAAAACATACAATATTGTGCATATACTACAGTTTTTTTAATCTTGCACGTCTATCTTTTTAATCACCTTTTTCCCTCATGAATACACTAACCAGGATGCTTTTTTGGAGCGACATCTTGAAACGGACACATTTGGAGACGATAAACGTCGCGACATTGGCAGACCAAAACGATCACCATTGGTATAAAATAATGGATATTCGGCTCTAATTCGCTCTCCATGATGTACAAGTACTCTATTTCTTTGTAATTGTTTTACTATTTTATTCTAATAATAATCAATATCAAAACACTTGTTGTTTTGTTCATTGTGTTGCATGGATTCTTTTGATTTTTTTTATATATTAATTCCTAAATCTCATAATTTATTTATTAGGTGGGATGGTTAAATAAATAGGGCCGGTTTTTTAAAAAAAACTCATATTACCACATCGGTTCTAAGGAAACCGACGTGAAAAGCTCTGAACGTTAACGTCGGTTATTTAGAAAACTGACGTGAAAATTCACATCTTCCACGTCGGTTATTTGAAAAACAGATGTGAAAAGTCAAACATTTCACGTCGGTTATTAAAAATAACAGACGTGAATGTCACGCTTTTCACGTCAGTTTTTAAAAACGACGTGACTTTTAACGTCGGTGGCTATTACGTCGGTTCAAAAACCGACGTTAAATGTCAAAAAAAACCGACGTGAAATCCGCAGTCTGTAGTAGTGAAGGGACCAGGATATGTGGACACAAGCTGTTTGAAGGAGACCGTTGCATTGGCGTAAACAAAATATTTGCATTAGCACTCAATATTCAAACCTATTCCAAATACTTTTGAAATCAAGATTTGTTGAGATATTGAATTCTTACATATTTAGATGCTACAATCAAGGGACCAGGATATGTGGACACAAGCTGTTTGAAGGAGACCGTTGCATTGGCGTAAAACAAAATGTCTGCATTAGCACTCACTATTCAAACCTATTCCAAATACTTTTGAATTCAATATTGAGATATTGAGTTCTTACATATTCTTCAAAGCCAGCTCGTTTACCCAATATTCAGCACGCCTGACCAACTGCAGTTAAAAAAATAAAAAATAATAAAAATAATAAAATACAGAACTGGGTTTCCAATTTATTCGAGGAGGCGTAGTCATTTGGTCACAGATACAAATATACCAAGAAAAAGTGCTTTTCGTACTTTTGGACGTATTTCCAATCCTAAATAATTCCTTACTCCCGGGTTTCATTTGGCGAGCCATATGAGAAATCTGCCACTGCCTGCAGCAAACACTTTAGATAAATATAATTGTTAAGCCCAAATTCAAAGTGTGAATGCTTAAGCTCATAACTACGTAATTACATAAATTAAAAGGCAATCCGATGGTCCTTCATAAGAAACTAAGACCATCTCCAAGAGACTCCCTACAATAGCTCCTTAGCCAATTTAGGGAGTCAAAATAATGAAATTTGCCCAATAGTCTCCTTATAGGGACTCCTCAAATTTAGGAGCTCCCTACATTTCTCTTCAAGCTCTTTACATGTAGAGAGCCAAACATGGTTCCCTATTATTATTATTATTATTATTATTATTATTATTATTATTATTATTATTATTATTGTTTAAGTTGATTCCCTACAAATGTATGATAAATTGTTTACTAATAGGGAGTCTGTTGGAGTAAAATTTAATAGGGAGTCCCTAAAATAGGGAGTTGACATAAGTTGGGAGTCTAATAAAGTAAAGTGGGATAGAGAATCTGAAATAATAAAGAGAATTAATTTAAGGAGTGAAATTTAGGGAGTTTGAGAGACAGTCTATTCAAATTAGTCTAATGAACATTTATAAATGAATAAATTTCAGATTGACGAGTTTTGGATATTTCCAATACACCAGAAAAATAAATATCATTTTCCAATTAAAAAAAAATAGTCAGTAAGTTGATTGAAATAGCTCTTACAAGTACCAATATCCAACATTAGTGGCAATGTCGGGTCATCATACACAACATTCCAGTTAAGCACTTCCACAGGAACCTACACATTACAAAAGAAATATCATATATCCCAGATAAATAAATAAATAATAAACAAAATTGTTCTATATTGTGCCTAAACACAAAAGGCAACAAAAAAATAGCAAAATTGAATTCACCATTATAGTGGAACGAAGAGAATTAACATGCTGCCGGATTCTAACATGACCCACCTCCTGCAATACACCTCAGAATTTAAAATTTTAATTAAAAAAAAAGGTTAACTAAAAATCAAGACTGATTGAAGATTCAATAAAAGAGGAAATTATTTTTCCCAATCTAATCCTGTGTTGTAAATTGTATTTAATTAATTTAATGATACGGTAAAAATTCGTGCTAACGAATTGTGTAGGCTCGATCTACATGTCATGTAGATTATTGTAGCATCTTGAATTTCTCAAATCCAATTATTGATGAGTGGGAAATGATACTTGAAAGTTGAACGGTTGCTTAAGTGCATTTTTGGGTATCCCACATTGAAAATTAGTCAACGTGGAAGGGAGTTTAAAAATGATTACATTTCTTTAATGGACATCAAGTGGGCCAGTGACCTGGGTCCTGGGCTCTGGGCTCTGGGTCTTGGGTCTTGGGCAATTGGTCCGAATTGGCTGGTACTGGTTCAACCCTGGCTAACCTTTTAGCCACGTGCGGTTTTTTGGCTCCTGAAACTCCTAACCGTTCAGGTCAAACGTCATGCAACTTAATGCATGGACGTTACTTTGACCATTCACCTGGATGCTTTATGCATCTACACGTTATTTCTGCCCAGGTTCATGCTGTCAGGTGCTACAGTACGTCTTAATGATGCATTTATTTTGGCGTCATGAAACCCTATAAAAGGGTGAGAAGCTCCTTCACATTTCACATACGAGAATTCACCTGAAGCACCTGGAAAAACGAAAAACACACACAACACTGCATATTGTTTCTGTTTTTTTTTATTTCTTACGTAGCTCAGTCCAACTTCTCCCAGTTCGCCAGAGCTCTGGTATTTACAGTGCTGATACCAGAGACGAAGTCGTTTCATCTTTGGGGACGAATAGCCAAAACCAAAGGGTACTACCGGGGCTATTTCGTCTTGCGGATAGAGATTATTCTCGACTCGACTTTTATTTTATAACTTATTTGTTTATTTTTCCAGTTTGTGATTTACATTCCCTGTTCGTGCTCGTTGTATTTCCAATAATCAACAATCGCAAGACGAAATAGGTTTATTATTGTAATTTGTAATTTTGATATCGCTACTGGAAAAATATGTCTACCTCCAGCACTCCGACATGCTCGACCATCGGTTCAATCAGTTCCACCGCTCCTGCCATTACCTCCACCATTTCGACGACGACCACTGCCCCTGCAATAACGAACACCACGACGATTGGCGCTTCTACGCCAACCATTAGTCATGCTGACTTCCTCCTGAACCAAGGGACTATCGACACCCTCCTGGAGACACTTTCAAGGCGCTTCTCTGGAGAAACTTTCAAGGCTCTTCTCGGCAACCAACCCAAACTCGGGCACAGCTTCGGCTATTGGACCGTTCCCTTATGGGATGGGGACTTCGGTCCAAACTGTGTCAGCTTTGGCTGGGATCCATTCTTCTGGGATGACGGGAACTACGGTTCCAAGTATGTTTTCAGCCACTACTTCAGCCGCTGGATCATTCCCTTATGAGATGGGGACTTCGGTCCAAAATACGTCAGCTTCGGTTGGAATCCATCATTCTGGGATGTCGGGAACTTCGATTCCAAACATGTTTGAAATGGTTCCGCCGACGTACTCACATGTTTCAGCTACCCACTCAACGGGTATGATAGGGACTTTTGTTCCAACTATGACCGCTCCGGTGCACTCCTCACGATTATGCCCGCCGCGGAGAAGCCTCCAAAATTCAATGGAGAAGGCTTCAAGAGGTGGCAATAAAATATTCTGTTCTACCTCACGATGCTTGGCTTCGCTAACTTCGTGAAGGAAGACGAACCACCTACTCTGGATGAGGCCGAGACCAGTTTCACTATTCGTGCCGCCTACGATAATTGGCACAACGGCGACTATCTGTGTAAAGGCTTTCTCTTAAGTAGCCTGGAAGATAGCCTGAGTAACGTGTACTCAGACGTAAAGACCTCCAAAAAGGTCTGGGAGGCACTTGAGAAGAAATACAGTTCCGACGAGGCTGGAACTAGGAAATTTGTAGTCACGAATTTCATGGACTAGAAGATGGTTGATTCTCGCCCGGTTATGGAACAAGTTCAAGAGATCCAAATGCTGGTGAATGACGTCCACGCCGAGGGGATGGTTCTTTCGGATGCTTTCACAGCTGCTGCCATGATTGATAAGCTTCCACCGAACTAGAAAGACTTCAAGACGTACCTCAAGCACAAACGAAAGGCGATATCTCTTGAAGATGTTATCCGGAAGGTACGAATTGAGTTCGAAGTTCGAGTTCAGTACCAGAATTCGAAAAGTTCGGTTGAACCTCAGGTGAACTTACTTGAACGAGGAGACAACTCGAAGAAGAGGCCGCATCCTGGCAATGCAAAGAAGAAAGCTCCTTCTTCTCAGAAGTTCAGCGGCGACTGCTTCAATTATGGAAGACCTGGACACAGGTATAAGGACTGTCGCAAGCCAAATAAAAAGAAGGCCAAGCCGAGTGCTCACTTAGCCGAGAGAGAGATGACTAGTGATGATCTCATTGCGGTTATCACTGAGGAAGCTAACATGGTCGAGAACCGTGGTCAATGATTCATCGATACTGCTACAACTGCCCATGTATGTGTAGGCCGGAGCTTGTTCTCCAAATACCATCCCTGTGAGGGAAGGAAGTTGAACATGGGAAACCAAGCGTCTTCGCGAGTTGCAGGTGTTGGATCAGTTGTCCTCAAAATGACTTCTGGAAAGGAGATCACTCTGAATGAGGTGTTGTACGTTCCGGACATCCAGAAGAATTTAGTCTCTGTTTCAATACTAGTTAGTCGTGGTTTTAAACTTGTATTTGAGGCTAATAAGTTTGTACTGTCTAAAGTTTGAAACACCTCTGGGTAAGGGTTATCTTACAGATGGACTGTTCAAACTAAGTCTAATGGCTATACGCCCAAAACCTATCATTAATAAAATTGCTTCTGATTCCTCTTACTTGACTGAGTGCTCAAGTTTATGGCATTTTAGATTAGGCCACGTTAATCTAAATGCAATAAAACGTTTGTCAAATCTCAATTTACTCAAGGTAAATGAATTTGTTAATAAAAGTAATTGTGAAATTTGTGTAGAAGCAAAAATGACTAAGTTACCGTTTAAATCGATATAAAAGAGCACGACACCTCTAGAATTAATTCACACGGATGTATGTAATTTGAAATTTGTGCAAACTAAAGGTGGCAAAAAGTATTTTATTACTTTTATTGACGATTGCACAAGGTACTATTACCTTTATCTTTTGAGAGGTAAAGATGAGGCTATTGAAGCTTTCAAGAACTTCAAAAATGAAGCCGAATATCAACTTAACTGCAAAATCAAATCTATCTGAAGCGATAGAGGAGGGGAATACGTAGCTCCATTTGAGGAGTTGTGCAACGAAAGTGGCATAATTCATCAAACTACAGCTCTGTATGCACCTCAATCGAACGGCGTTGCAAAACGCAAGAATTGTACTTTGAAAGAGATGATGAATACGTTGTTGATTAGTTATGGGTTACCTCAGAACATGTGGGGTAAAACTTTTTTAACAGCTAACTATATTCTCAATAAAATTCCATTTAAAGGAAGGGACGAAACTCCCTATGAGTTGTGGAAAGGAAGGAAACCTTCTTACAAATACCTCAAAGTGTGGGGGTGTTTAGCGAAGGTAGAAGTGCCTCTACCAAAGCAGGTGACAATCGGACCCAAAACGGTTGATTGTATTTTTATTGGCTATGCAGTAAACAGTAGCGCCTATCGATTTATAATTCATAGGTCAGATGTTCCGAACATGAATGTTGGAACTACCATTGAGTCAAGGAATGCGATATTCTTTGAAGATATCTATCCTTGTAAGGATAAAGCTGCTTCCAGTTCAAACACTGGTAATGCTGAAAGAACTACAAGTCAAGAACTTGTGGGGGTGAACCTAAGTCTCGTAAACGACCTGGTTCAGAACTTGAAACTCTAACTCCTAGACGGAGTTCTCCAGATAAAGTTGCGAAGGATTTCGGTCCCGATTATGTGGTTTTCATGTTGGATGAAGAACCAAACTCATTGAAAGAAGCTTTCTCACGGACTAATAGTTCATTATGGAAGGAAGCTGTACAGAGCGAGATCGATTCGATCATGCAGAACCACACGTGGATTCTGACTGATTTACCTTAAGGTTGTAAACCTTTAGGAAGTAAATGGATTCTGAAACGAAAGTTCAGAGCTGATGGATCAATCGATAAGTATAATTTGGTTGTGAAAGGATTTCTCCAGAAGGAGGGATATGATTTCTTTGATACATACTCTCCTGTGACGAGAATTACCTCTATACAGGTGCTTCTAGTGATTGTTGCTTTGCACAATCTTGAGACTCACCAAATGGATGTAAAAACAGCTTTTCTAAATGGATATTTAGAAGAGGAAATCTATATGGAACAACCTGAAGGTTTTGTAAAACCTGGACAAGAAAGAAAGGTGTGCAAACTGGTTAAGTCTTTGTATGGCTTGAAACAAGCACCTTTACAATGGCACTTGAAATTTGACGAAGTGATGATGTCAAATGGGTTCAACATAAACGAGTGCGACAAGTGTGTCTACATTAAGAAAACTAATGACAGATTTTTTATAGTATGTCTTTATGTAGATGATATGTTAATCATGGGTAGCAACCTACAAGTGATTAACGAGACGAAACTCATGCTAAAAATGAATTTTGACATGAAGGATCCGGGAGTTGCTGACACTATTCTTGGCATAAGAATCATAAGAACTCCAGATGGAATTTTCTTATCATAATCTCATTACATTGAGAAAGTAATCAAGAAATTCAATGCACACGATAGTCTTCCAGCAAAGACACCTATGGAACTTGACGTTCACTTGAGTAAGAACAGAGGTGATCCTGTTTCTCAGAAGGACTATGCTAGGATCATTGGATGTTTGATGTACATCTCCAACTGTACAAGACCTGATCTAGGTTGCTCGGTAAACAAACCAATCCAAGTAGAGAACACTGGAAAGCGCTTGTGAGAGTTTGAAATACTTAAAGTATACTCTAAACTTTGGGCTACATTATGGAAGATACCCCAAGGTACTTGAAGGTTATTGTGATGCAAACTGGATATCCGACACAAAGGACTCACTGTCAACAAGTGGATATATGTTTGTAATAGGGGGAGGAGATGTTTCTTGGAGATCCACTAAATAGACATGTATAGCCCGATCCACCATGGAATCTGAGTTTATCGCTTTGGACAAAGTAGGTGAAGAAGCAGAATGACTTCGTAACTTTTTAGAATATACTCCATGTTTGGAGAAACCTGTGCCACCGGTTATGCTTCACTGCGATAGTCAAGCTGCTATTGGAAGAGCGAGAAGTGGTTTGTATAACGGTAAGTCTTGACATATTCTTCGGAGACATAACACCGTAAGACATCTTTTATCGAGTGGGATTATCTCAGTTGACTACGTAAGTTTGATAGATAATCTAGCGGATCCATTCACTAAGAACATAGCTCGAGATCAGATGTACAAGTTGCTTGAAGGAATGGGAGTGAAATCCACATCTTTAAAGATGATTGTAGTGGAAACCCAACCATGATGAGTGGAGATCCCACAAACTTGGTTCAATAGGAAAACTAAACTATAAAAGTTTGGGTAAGTAAAACTCTACGACCCTATTCCTTAAAGGTAAAAGTAGAGTTTATAATCTGTCACGTGGTGAGGATAAATCTCTGATTTTTAATGATTCTTGTGCAGGTCTTTGACTTGACAGAATGCTGGTTTTAAGAATCACTTATGTAAGCGAGAAGTGAGGGCCGCTTCTACTGTATGCTTATGAATCCAAAGAAGTTGTCCATGGCCAGAAACGGACACAAGCGTGAGAACGGAAGAATTCTGAGACCTTAGTGGGTTGGTACTATTGTCTAGTATACACAAAGGAGAACAGTTCAAGAATTATGTTCACTAATCCGCCGGTATGCTCGGTAGTATTAACTAATGAGGTTCAAGGCCACAAGCCACCTATCCATATTCTCTATTGTCTCTTAAGGACTGAGCTATGTATTTGCATTCATGTTTTTCGTTTTTGGAGTTTCTCACTCATGTGGGGGATTGTTGTAAATTGTATTTAATTAATTTAATGATACATCAAAAACTCGTGTTAACGAATTGTGTAGGCTCGATCTACGTGTCGTGTAGATTATCGTAGCATCTTGAATTTCTCAAGTCCAATTATTGGTGAGTGAGAAATGATGCTTGGAAATTGAACGGTTGCTTAAGTGCATTTTTTGGTATCCCACATTGAAAGTTAAACAACGTGGAAGGGAGTTTAAAAATGATTACATTTCTTTAATGGATATCAAGTGGGCCAGTGGATGTTGTGGACTTTGTGTTAACAAAGCTCACGCGGGCTCTTGGACTTGGGTTCGCCCGTCCGCCTTTGGCGGATCCGAGCCCGAGCCCGGACCCGGACCTTGGACCTTTGTCCTGGGTCCTGGGCTTGGGACTTGGGTCTTGGGTCTTGGGTGATTGGTCCAAATTGGCTGGTCTGATTGGGATGGTCCGTGGGGCTGGTACTTGTTCAACCCTGGCTAACCTTTTAGCCACGTGCGGTTTTTTGGCTCCTGAAACTCCTGACCGTTCAGGTCAAACGTCATGCAACTTAATGCATGGACATTACTTTGACCATTCACCTGCCTGTCTTATGCATCTACACGTTATTTCTGTCCAGGTTCATGCTGTCGGGTGCTGCAGTTTTGAATGTCTTAATGATGCATTTATTGGCATCATTAAGGTGCTGTAACCTTCCCGCTGGAAACCCTATAAAAGGGTGAGAAGCTCCTTCACATTTCACATACGAGAATTCACCCGAAGCACCTGGAAAAACGAAGAACACACACAACACTGCATATTGTTTCTGTTTTTTTTTTTTATTTCTTACGTAGCTCAGTCCAACTTCTCCCAGTTCGCCGGAGCTCTGGTATTAACGGTGCTGTAATACCAGAGACAAAGTCGTTTCATCTTTGGGGACGAATAGCCAAAATCCAAGGGCACTACCGGGGCTATTTCGTCTTGCGGATAGAGATTATTCTCGACTCGACTTTTGTCTTATAATTTATTTGTTATTTTTCCAGTTTGTGATTTACATTCCCTGTTCGTGCTCGTTGTATTTCCAACAATCAACATCCTGTAAATAAAGCATAAAGCACTAAGGCGCAATTGAGAAACCTGGAATAATTTGTCGGAGAGATTGAGGTCAGCGTATTCTTGGGCGATGAGCTCAGGGCTTCTTATTTCAGCGGAGGGGAGATAATTTCTGATTATAAAACTCAGGGCGCCGCCGAGACCGCATTGCGATGGAAAATTGAGAATGATAACTTCAGCGGCAGCGATACGGTGATGGTTAGGCGGATAAACCTGGGGATTCCAAATAAACGAAGAAAATTATTTTTGTGAGTTTTAAAAAGTTTCTAATGGGGTTTTTGATTTTTTTTTCGAATTTGTTTGTAATTTTTATTTGGAAAACAAGGTAAAAATGAGGATGAAAATGTTTTGGGTCGGGTTGGGCATGCCAGGGTAATCCCATCGATCAGGCATCGATTGATGGGGCATTGACGACTGGCCTTGCATTGATCGATGGTCGATCGACAGGCGATCGGTGGAGCCTCATTTTTATCGATTATGTGGGCTTAGGTTTACTTTTTTTTAATCTTAAATGAAATAAAATAAAATATGAACTTAATAATACGATAAAAATATGAAAAGAAATACTAAAAAGACAAAAAGAACTAAGAAAATGTGAAATGAGCAAATATGACTCAAAATACTACCAAAACCTAAAAAAATATGAAACTCAAGAACACATAAAAATATAGAAATATGTACAAATCAGTCAATGTCATGTCACACATCATCATAAGTCATCTTTTCCGGTGGAAGTGGGTTGGCAAGTATAGCCAGACAACTGCACTTGATTGGTTTGAGATGTGACTCACTTGTGAAGGAGAAGTAGGCGCCGGGAGCTGAGAATTGGAGTTGAGAAGTGGGCGCGCTGCCTATGTACACCTAAGTGGGTTTTGGTCTCTATCTCATCGGCTCAGTTTTATTTATTTTTTTTGTTTTTTTTTTTTTTTTGTTGGAATCAAAACTAAGGTCCTTGACCTAATTTTGCGATTACTAGTTAAGTTATTATTTCGTACACCTAAGTGTACATTGTACAAAACACTTATATATGAAGTGCAGATGAACATATATCACAACATACATGAATATTTATCGTAATGGAGATGAACTTTCATTACAATGGATATATATATTTGACCATACATACGTTAATGTGTCCATTTCCAATATCAAAATTGTAAATTTAACACACATTTCATTTATCAATAAATTAGAAATATATTAATGAAAAAGGAGAAAAGATTGAGTAATTACAAGAGGATCACAAATTCGACTAAACAAACTACAATCACCTAAAGTAGGCTTATTAAAATCTCTTGAAAGTAAAATCACCCTATTTAGAAAAACCTTTGTAGAGGAAAGAATAAACCCCCCACCCCTAATGTTTTAGCAGGAAAGACCGAATAAAACAAGAACAAAACGTAAATGACCATAAGCCAGTCATATAACCAAGAATAATGTCCCAACAAGCATGTTGTGATTCTAAGACAACAACCTCGGGACCTACAGGTGGGACGAGGGACAATTGTTACAAAAATAAAGTCCAACGTCGTACGAAAAAGAACACCACAAACCAAAACTCGTTGAAAATGTTTACCCAAAAGAGAAAGGAACCGATCAGCGAATATGAACATTTATCAAAATTATGATATTCTTTCTATGTGTGATTGTATAGTATAATGTACATTAGGGGTGTATCTGATAATATACCCTTATGATTGACATTGGGCATGTCATTTTCTTTAATTAGGCTTAATATTGAAGATTTGGGCCAAAATAAGTTAAGAATTAATCGAATAAATACCTTAGACTAAAAAAATATAAATACCTTTCAAAAAGAGATTTAGATAAATAAATTAATCAAATATTAAATAAATAAATTATTGAATTATTTGATTAGTGCAGAGGCATACACCTCGTTCTGTCTCGACTCATTTGAGTAAAACACCTTGAATATGAGTCACGAATTTTTAGGCTACATTTTGAGATCTAAGAAAAAACATGAATACCTTTCAAAAAGAAATTTAGATAAATAAATTAATCAAATATTAAATAAGTAAATTGTTGAATTATTTATTTAGTGCAGAGGCATACACCTCGTTATGTCTCGACTCATTTGAGTAAAACACCCTGAATATGAGTCACAAATTTTTAGGCTACATTTTAAGGATTTTAGTGGTTTTAAAGGTCCTGGGATTTGGGTTTTCAAAGTCCAAAGGAATATTAAAATTCTTGTTTGTTTCGAGTTTTATAAAGAGATTTTGTTATTGAAGCATGTCAAATCATGTCTGCTTTTTTTCATGCTCATATCTTCAAACCGCTAAGTTGTTCGTTTCTTATCTATTTTAGATGAGTAATATAGAGAATGTCTCCTATAGGGCTGCACTGCGGATTTTCACCCTTACGACGGAGTCCCTACCCTCTTAGATTCAAATCCACCCCCGTAAATTGGATCAGATACAAAAAATAAAAAAGAATGTTCGTTGATTTATTGTCCTAAATTAACAACACTCCATCTCTCTCTCTCCCCACTACAAAATCCCAACCCTTAAAATATCAAAAATATCACCCCAAAACAAAGAGCAAGACGTTAGGGCGCCATTAGGATCTGATTACTATATTAAATTCTTCCTTTTAATCGTTTTTAAGTGATTTGAAGATAATTAAAATTCATCTCAAGTGTTTTTTGAAATGATGGAATGACCTACTTAGTTTGTATTGTGAATCTCAAGTGCATTTGACTGATTTTATGTTATTTTCAGCAACTTTGTTACACAATAGGGTGATATAGAATATGTTGAAAAAAAAAAATTGTTGATTTTTATGTCACTCTTTCTCCCTCTTCGTCTATTTCCCAACATGTGTTCTATTTTAATATTGTCATCATATTTTATCATTTTTGTTAACAACCAACTCATCACTTCTGTGAACATATTTGTCAAATAAATATTTATATTGTTACAATATGTTAACATTTTAAATGACGAACCCAAATTTTATCATCAAAATATTTTATTTTAGTGATGAACATAATTATATTGACGAATTCATCAAATTCTAATGTAGTCAATTGTCGCGATTTTCATTAAACATTTGTCATATATAATATATTTCATCATGAAACATCGAATTTTAATACTGCTTCGATTGTCGCGATTTTCATTAAACAATTATCATATATAATATATTTCATCATGAAAGAATTATTTTATAAATATGAAATATTCGTCGTCAATTAATGGTATATTTATAATGACAAAACAATGTGTCACGAAATTAATATGAAAGGTGATGACTCCGTCATGAAAAATGTAGCATCAGAATAATATTACAATTGTCACAAAAGATATATTTATGACGTCATGACAGAGGAATATGTGGTGACAACTATTGTCACTAGAAAAGTCTATATGGTGACACACCATCTATAACAAATGACCAATTTAAGTAGCAAGTTTTGAATCATTATGTGACTATACAAGTTGTCATTGAAGGCCATTTCCAATGACCAATGATAACTTGCCGTGATAAATTGTCGCTAAATGTATATGTACGGTGACGTCTCAATTGGTGGTGTTAAAATTGTTGTTTCATTGATAAAACATTTCATTGTAAATTTGTGATTCTAGAAAATGTTTTGACAATACACTTGCATACTCTCACACGCGTGTATTGACAGATACCAATTTGGTACATGTTGTGAACAATTTGACACAAATTATATCAACTCAAACATGGTTAACGCTATATTTGGCTACAAATACACCAACAAATCATCTAATTTGTACAAAAATTCATAATTTGTTTATTTTACAAACCGGTCAAATAAATTTTGGGTCAAACAATGAGCAGTGAGCGCCTCGGTGGAGAGGGAAGGAGTGAAAGACGGTAACAATGAGGGACTTGGCGATGGCTGCAGTGCACCTGGGCAGAGGACTTTACGGAATTTTGGTTAAACAAATACGTCGAGAAACATCGATAGAAAATCGGGAAGAAAAAGAAAAAAGAAAAAAAATAATAAGATAGGAGTGCGATAGTTGGACTAGGAAAATAAATATGATCTGTATGACGATCCAATACAAGTTTTTGTCAATAATATATTAAAGTAATTATCCCCAAGATCTACAATTTGACACCCATTTGAGAAAAGGAATTTTGTATTTATTTAATTTCAGTAGGTTAATAGATTAGGGTTGGATTTCAAGAGTTTATTGCTTGATGATTTGGACTTTCAAAATCCCAATCCAGCATTCTTTAGACAAATAGTGTCTAAAACATTACTTCCCACAAAAGTCAAAGCATACAAATAACTGCAAGTTCTTATTGCGAGATGAACATCCAAATGATTCCCAATTTCCTGGTTCATTGCTGATCCTTCCGACACAATTTATCAATTTTAAGATCAATGTTCGTGCAATCGACAGACTCAAAACCAAGTTCTACGTCACCGCATATCCTTCATAATAGAATAAATAAATCACGGCAACCTGTTACAAACAAGGTGAGATTAGCTCGACAAAAAGAGGCTAAGCCAAAAGGAATGTTTTAAACGACCAAAGCAAATACGGGACAGGTATAAACGAATTGATGGGAGGCTAATTTATGCCTCACACATGAATCACATTTGTTTTTTACTAGTGTAATAAAGCCAATAGCTGAACATCCCAACATAAGAGCACACGAGCCTTGTAACATGAACAAGTAACTAAGATGCAATGGTGGTCTTAAGGGGTGGTGCAAAAGGAGAGTTTAAAGGCATTGGCACTTGGGTTTCGTAAAAGAATGTGGTTTTGAAGATTACTCTAACAATTATAATACTCAGTTAATAAAAAAAGACTCGTTAGCGGTTCCATTTCCTTTTCTGATTCTTTTTTACGAAGTACTGCGGCATGAATACTGGATTTTTTTATCATTTTCAAGTTAAGTAGTTGGCAAAATAATGCTCAAGCAAGCACATTTTAAATAACAAAGCAGAATGCTCAACATGAGAGTACGATGTTTATTAAAGGAGCTGTTTTATTACAATTGATTTTATTTTTTCTATGGAAAGAATTCAAAGAAGATTATACGGAAATTCTAACCGAAACCAAAGTATTGTACTGATAAATTTCTTCATAAAAGTTAATCGGAAGAATAGAAGGAAAAAAAGAATGCTCAAGAGTTAAGCCAATGTTGTCAAATAACCAAAATGGTGGCGTTATATCGCTATAACGTAAAGGTTTTTAGCCCAAACACTATTCACCATCCGCAATGTTTCATTTTATGGTGCTGGGCGCCATAACGGATATGGCGGCCGCGATACACATGGTGGTGTGGCGGGTTATTTTATTTTTTATTCTTTTCAATTAAAAAAAACCCCATAAATGGTTTTTATTATTTCTGTTATTTAAAAACCTGTTTAAACTAGAAAACTCATCCCTTTTTTTTTTAAAGAGCAGTGCGCAGATTAGGGTTTTCAATTGAAAAACCCATCGTTCTTTGCTTTCTCTGTTTGACACCCCAACTCCAACAACCCCTCGCCGGCAACCATATTCGCCAATGACCTCAACGGCTCAACTGATCGGCTACACGACCTCCGACGACGGAGGACGGAATAGCTCCAGATTTGTATTATTATTATTTATTTATTTTTGCTTTTTCATTTCATTTATTTCTTTCTGTGTGCTAGGAGCAAAACATAACAGGAAACATTGACGGTGCTAGAACTTAAGCTAATTAAATTATTGAAGTATGATAGAACTTTAAAATAAATTAAAAGCTCAAGTAGTGCTGATAACAGCATTTACTGAGTAATTATATGTTGCTGTTTTTTTATTGTCGAATTTTCAATTTATAAGTATTTCGGTCTCAGATTAATTATCAGATCACTAAGTGTCAGATTAATTGGCAAAATCTATTCATCACCTATCTCACTGCATTTATTTTTCTTTTTTCTGTTCTTTATTTACTTTATTAAACTAATAATGCTATTCCCACTTTTTACATACGGGACATTGTCAAGTGTTGTAAATTGGATTAATTTTAATTTAATGGTACAGAGTAAATTTGTATTAACGAATAGTATAAGTTTAATCTACGTGTCGTGTAGATAATTATAACTTTTTGAATTTCTCAAATCCATTTATTGATAAGTGAGAAATTGTGTTTGAAAGTTGAATGGGTGCTTTTATACTTTAATGTTTATCCCACATTGAATAATATTTAATGTGGAAGGGAGTTTAAAAGTGTTTAACTTTTAATGAGTGGACATCTAGTGGGCCAACGGGTATTGTGGGCTTTATGTAAACGAAGCTCACGCGGGCTTTTGGACTTGGGTTCGCCAGTCCGTCTTCGGCGAGGACTTGGGTCTTGGACAATTGGTGCGACCCGCACCCGGACTTGGGTCTTGGACAATTGGTGCGAATTGGCTGGTCCGATTGAGATGGTCCGTCAGGGGTCTTGGTTCGGGTTCAACCCTGATCGTTCAGGTCAAACGTCATGCTATTTATTCTTGCATGGACGTTACTTTAACCAATCACCTAGCTGCGTTTGAATTTACACGCTGAACCTGTCCAGGTTCATGCTGTCAAGTGTCGGCGCATATTTGCCATTGGTACAAAAAGCTAGCCCCAGAACCCAGATATCTGGAATCGAGTGCTGTCTTGAGTTAGCCTATATAAAGGAGTTACTCCAGAGAAGGAATCCCGAATACGCTGAATCTCGGTCTTTGCTGAATAAACGACGTTTTTGAATGTCAACTTCACTTTTCATACGCAAGAAATCACCTGAGAAAAGCAGAGAACTCCCAGCATACAGCATTCTCATATTTCTATTTCTGGCTGGCTTTAGTTTTACGTAGCTCAGTTCATTTTCTTTCAGTTCGTCGGAGCCCTGATTTTTACGGTGCTGTAATATCAGGGACGAAGTCGTTTTATCTTTGGGAACGATTTGCCAAAAACCGAAGGGCACTATCGGGGCAAAATCGTTTTGCGGAAAGAGACCTTCTCGACTTATTATTTTCTTTGTTTTATTTTCCAGTTTTAGTGATTATTACAAATTCTCTGTTTGTGCTCGAATTATTGTAACTATTCCGACAATCGCAAAACGATTTTTGTATTTGTAATTTTATTTTCTGTAATTTGTCATCACTACTGGGAAGATGTCAACCTCCAGCACTCCGTCAAGCAACACTATTCCAGCCCTCAAGCAGGCGTGTCTTCGCCAATCATGAACACTATTCAAACTGAGTTAATTATCAACTCAGGAACCCTTGACTTCTTACTCGAGACGCTGACAAAGCGCATGGCCCAGTCGAACTCATCCACAGTTTCGGCTGTTTGAACGATCCCTTTTGGGATAGGGATTTCGGTCCAAAATATGTCAGCTCCGGTTGTGACCCATCCCATTGGGATGACGGGAATTTCGGTTTCAAGTTTGTTTGCAACTGCTCCCCAAACAGATTCAACTGTTTTGAATACCCATTCAACGGGTTCGATGGGGACATTTGTACCAACGATGACCGCTTCGGTGCACTCCTCACGGATCATGCCCGCGGCGGCGGACAAGCCTCCAAAATTCAATGGAGAAGGCTTCAAGAGGTGGCAACAAAAGATGCTGTTCTACCTCACGATACTTGGTTTCGCTAACTTCGTGAAGGACAAGGACGAGACTAGTTTCCATGTTCACGCTGCCTACGATAATTGACACAATGGGAACTATTTGTGTAAAGGCTTTTTGTTGAGTAGGCTAGAAGATAGTATGAGTAACGTGTACTCGGATGTAAAGACCTCCAAGAAAATCTGGGAGGCACTTGAGAAGAAATACAGTTCCGACGAGGTTGGAACTAGGAAATTTGTAGTCACGAATTTTATGGACTACAAGATGATTGATTCTCGCCCGATTATGAAACAAGTTCAAAAGTTCCAAATGCTGGTGAATGACGTCCACGCCGAGGGGATGATACTTCCGGATACTTTCACGACTTCTGCCATGATTGATAAGCTTCCTCCAAGCTGGAAAGACTTCAAGACGTATCTCAAGCACAAGCGAAAGGTGATGTCTCTTGAAGATGTTATCCAAAAGGTGCGAATTGAGTCCGAAGTTCGAGTTCAGTACAAGAATTCGAAAAGTTCAGATGAACTTTGGGTGAACCTACTTGAACGAGGAGACAACTCAAAGAAGAGGCTGCGTCCTGGCAACTCAAAGCCTAAAGCTCCCCCTTCTAAGAAGTTCGAAGGCAATTGTTACAATTGCGGTTATCCTGGACACATGTCTAAGAACTGTCGCAAGCCTAAGCAGAAGAAGGCCAAGCCGAGTGCCCAACTAAGCGAGAGGGAGCTGACTAGTGATGACCTCGTTGACGTTATCACTGAAGAAGCTAACATGATCGAGAACCATGGTCAATGGTTCATCGACACTGCTGCAACCGCCCATTTATGTGCTGATTGGAGCCTGTTCTCAAAATACCTTCCTTGTGAGGGAAGGAAATTGAACATGGGAAATCAAACTTCTTCGGAAGTTGCTGGTATTGGTACGGTTGTTCTCAAAATGACCTCCGGCAAGGAGATCACTCTGAATGAGGTGCTTCACGTTCCGAACATCTGGAAGAACTTAGTCTCTGGTTCAATACTAGTTAGTCGTGGCTTTAGACTTGTATTTGAGGCTAACAAGTTTGTATTGTCTAAGTTTGGGACACCACTAGGTAAGGGTTACCTTACAGATGGTTTGTTCAAACTAAGTGTAATGGTTATACGCCCAAAACAAGTCATTAATAAAATTGTTTCTGATTCCTCTTACTTGACTGAGTGCTCTAACTTATGGCATTGTAGATTAGGCCACGTTAATCTAAATGCAATAAAACGTTTATCAAATCTCAATTTACTTAAGGTAAATGAATTTGTTAATGAAAGTAAGTGAAATTAGTGTAGAAGCAAAAATGATTAAATTGCCGTTTAAATCGGTAGAAATGAGCACGACACCTTTAGAATTAATTCACACGGATGTATGTGATTTAAAGTTTGCGCAAACTAGAGGTGGTAAAAAGTATTTTATTACTTTTATTGACGATTGCACAAGATACTGTTACCTTTATCTTTTGAGAGGTAAAGATGAGGCTATTGAATCTTTCAAGAACTTCAAAATGAAGTCGAAAATCAACTTAACTGCAAAATCAAATATATTCGGAGTGATAGAGGAGGGGAATACTGTTACCTTCTAGCGATTGCTGCTTTGCACAATCTTGAGATTCACCAAATGGATGTGAAAACAATTTTTCTAAATGGCGATTTAGAAGAAGAAATTTATATGGAACAACCTGAAGGTTTTGTAAAACCTGGATAAGAAAGAAAGGTGTGCAAACTAGTTAAGTCACTATATGGCTTGAAACAAGCACATTTACAATGGCACTTAAAATTTGACGAAGTGATGATGTCAAATGGTTTCAAGATAAACGAGTGCGACAAGTGTGTTTACATTAAGAATACTAATGACAGATTTGTTATAGTATGTCTTTATATAAATGATATGTTAATCATGGGCAGCAACCTACAAGTGATTAACGAGACGAAACTCATGCTAAAAAGAAATTTTGACATGAAGAATATGGGAGTTGCTGACACTATTCTTGGCATAAGAATCATTAGAACTCCAGATGGAATTGTCTTATCACAATCTCATTACATTGAGAAAGTGATCAAGAAATTCAATGCACACAATAGTCTAACAGCAAAGACACCTATGGAACTCGACGTTCACTTGAGTAAGAACAGAGGTGATGCTGTTGCTCAGAAGGACTTTTCTAGGATCATAGGATGTCTGATGTACATCTCTAACTGTACAAGACCTGATCTATCTTGCTCGGTAAATAAATTGAGTCGATATACAAGCAATCCAAGTGGAGAACACTGGAAAGCGCTTGTGAGGGTTTTGAAATACTTAAAGTATACTCTGAACTTTGGGCTACACTATGGTAGATACCCTTGGATACTTGAAGCTTACTTTGATGCAAACTGGATATCCGACACTAAGGACTCACTGTCAACAAGTGGATATGTGTTTGTAATAGGGGGAGAAGCTGTTTCTTGGAGATCCACTAAACAGAAATGTATAGCCCGATCCACCATGGAATCTGAGTTTATCGCTTTGGACAAGGCGGGTGAAGAAGCAGAATGGCTTCGTAACTTTTTAGAAGACATTCCATGTTGGGAGAAACCCGTGCCGCCGATTATACTTCACTGCGACAGTCAAGCTGCTATTGGAAGGGCAAGAAGTGGTTTGTATAACGGTAATTCTCGACATATTCGTCGGAGACATAACACCGTGAGACATCTGTTATCGATTGAGATTATCTCAATTGACTACGTAAGGTCGATAGATAATCTAGCGGATCCATCACTAAGAACATAGCTCGAGATCAGATGTATAAGTTGCTTGAAGGAATGGGAGTTAAATCCACATCTTAAAGATGATTGTCGTGGAAACTCAATCATGATTAGTGGAGATCCCACAAACTTGGTTCAATGGGAAAACTAAACTGCAAAAGTCTGGGTAAATAAAACTCTACGACCCTATTCCTTAACGCAAAAGTAGAGTTTATAATCTGTCACGTGGTGAGGTTAAATCTCTGATTTTTAATGATTCTTGTGCAGGTCTTTGACTTGAGTATGACAGAATGCTGATTTGAAGAATCACCTATGTAAGTGAGAAGTGAGGGCCGCTTCTACTGAAGCTTATGAATTCAAAGAAGTTGTCTATGGCCAGAAACGGACACAAACGTGAGAACGGAAGAATTTTGAGACCTTAGTTGGTTGGTACTATTGTCTAGTATACACAAAGGGGAATAGTTCAAGAATTATGTTCACTAATCCGCCGGTATGCTCGGTAGTATTAACTAAGGAGGGTTCAAGGCCACAAACCACCTATCCCTATTCTCTATTGTCTCTTAATGACTGAGCTATGTATTTGCATTCATGCATTTCGTTTTTGGAGTTTCTCACTCATGTGGGGGATTGTAGTAAATTGGATTAATTCTAATTTAATGGTACAGCGTAAATTCGTATTAACGAATAGTATAAGCTTAATCTACGTGTCGTGTAGATAATTATAACTTTTTGAATTTCTCAAATTCATTTATTGGTGAGTGAGAAATGGTGTTTGGAAGTTGAATGGGTGCTTTTATGCTTTAATGTTTATCCAACATTGAATAATATTCAATGTGGAAGGGAGTTTAAAAGTGTTTAGGGGGCGATTGGATATACTTTCGTTCATTTTCGTTTCGTTTTACTAGAAAATAGTGAGAAAAACTTTTTTAAAGAGATGAAAAACTTTTGGTGAGAATGTGATTGGATATGAAAATGGTATTTTTGAATAAGTAATTGGATATAAAAAAAGTCCAAAATATTTCTTAAATGAGCTAACTTTGATTTTTTATTTTTTTTTACAGTTACAATTTCGTTAGTATACTAAACTTAGTTTTGACCCCTGAATTATTTTGTAACTCCTGACCGTTCAGGTCAAACGTCATGCTATTTATTCTTGCATGGACGTTACTTTGACCAATCACCTGGCTGCGTTTGAATTTACACGCTGAACCTGTCCAGGTTCATGCTGTCAGTTGCCAGACGTTTTTGAATGCATTAATGACATTAATTCAGGCTGTAACCTTCCCTGATTGATCCCCTATAAAAGGGTGAGGCTCCAACATTCCCAACTTCAATTTTCATACGCAAGAAATCACCTGAGAAAAGCAGAGAACTCCCAGCATACAGCATTCTCATATTTCTATTTCTGGCTAGCTCAGTTCATTTTCTTTCAGTTCGCCGAAGCCCTGATTTTTACGGTGCTGTAATATCAGGGACGAAGTCGTTTTATCTTTAGGAACAGTTTCCCAAAAATCGAAGGGCACTACCGGGGCAAAATCGTTTTGCGGAAAGAGACCTTCTCGACTCGACTTATTATTTTCTTTGTTTTATTTTCCAGTTTTAGTGATTATTACAAATTCCCTATTTGTGCTCGAATTATTGTAACTATTCCAACATCAAGCTCCCAAAATCAAAGCCATGCATCCCTGAGCTCTAATACTAAGAGTAGGTTAGACATAGGATGGAAACATTGCCATACAGTCAACAAAAATGACACCAATGAGACTTTGATGAATTATGGCATTGTCCTTCTGAGATTTTAGCCTCAAAATATGTTGTTATTAAATATATTATTGTTGTGTTTAATTTATTTCTGCTGTTTTTTTAGTGCGTTTGTATTTGTCCGCCATAGGCCACCACGCCATACGTCATGTTTATGGCAGATTCTTGGCTTACCACCATAGACCGTAATCTGTTATCAATAACCTTGGCCTAAGCACTAGTTCAATAACTAATACAAGCAGACAACCTCATGTTTGATAAATTTATTTAATCTCTTACTTCAATCTCCAAAATATTTCATGTTCGAGAGCAGGATTAAAACCACCCAGACCATATTAAAAATGACGTACAATAGTTTCTATTAGCGACAAAACATTCGGAACTATTTCTGAGGTAGTCTCCACCTAATAGAAGTAAAAAAGAAAAAAAGCCTAATTATGATCTCTCATCATCCTAGCCCAGTACTTAAGTAGATCCGGAATAGAAAAAAACTTGATAGTTCTGATTCTATTGATCTCTCAAAGCTTAATTAGTTTTAACCCATATAAGATGTTTGGCAGAACTAAAAAAGACAAGAAGCAGTGACGATCTTTTTTCAAATCTTTCCATGAGTCCAAAATGTTACACCCCTGCTTGAAGGAATTCCATCAAAACTTAGTTCTTTCACACTCAAACACGGAAAAAAATACTGATTCAGCTTCAGGATTTCAAATAAGGTATAAATTTGTAAAGTATCATAAAATAAAAATGAATAGGAATTAAAAAGAAAAAGTCGCACCTGAAGAAGTATTTTCTCAAGGTTGCGGATAAGTAGGTATAGGAACCCCTGATCCCGTGGTCAGTTCTTTATAAGCATTTTGCAATCTTCGAGTCACAGGTCCCACTCTACCATCACCAACTATGCGTCCATCAATTTTAATAACCTGAACAGTGAGAGAAACATACTAACATCACCATGTGTTACATCAAATAAAGTGGGGCAGCGAAACTTCAAATTTATCCAGGATTTCCAGTAAAATTTGAAGCAGTTAATATGTTTCAGACAACAGACAGCTTTGGTACATTATTGACAAGAGATGTTCTGTAGCCTAAGGAGCACATCATAGAGGTTTTCTCCATTTTCAACTCAGCCGTTTCATTAGAAAAACCTTTATTTACTAGTAAGGTAGGATGCCCAGGGAATAAAATTTAGGGAAAATCACGCCACGTTTGTTCTGGGTTTTCAGACCCGGATTGGGATATTGAATATCTCAATCTCAAAACAAAGGCAGCTTAAAATCGAAATCTCAAACCCTACCTATTAACAGGAGAATTATACCATGCACTCTGGTGCAACCCAGTTCCCACTTTAATGTTATGTGTGATAAATATGAATGTTTTGTGTGATGAATATGGATGTTTTGTGTGATAAATATGGTTTTATTGAAATTTGTGTTTTATTATGATGAATATGGATGCTTTGTAATGAATATATGTGTTTTGTGTAATGAATATGTTTGTACTGAATTTTTATTGAGACAAAGGAAAATTGTGCTTCTGTATGTTATGCGTTATGAATACGTATATTCTGTGTGATAAACAAAACGGATAAAACACAATTTTCGATATACAATCGTATTCAGCACCGGGAATATTAAAGTGGAAACCGGGTGCAGCATGCATTGTGCACCCTGGTGCATGGTATACATCCTCCCATTAACCTATTCAATTTAAAACTTTAAACAAGGCGACATTCCCTTTTTTCTCAATTAAATTTTTGAATATTTAATTTTATTTTTATATATACAATTTGGGTGTCAAATTGTAGATCATAGAAAGAGAATTAATTTAATATATTATTCATCAAAAATAGATAACAATGAGAAAGTTATGGCGGTTTGAAGTATTGAGTCTACACTAATAAAACCATCTTATAAAACTCCAACCAAACAAAGATTTTACTATTCATTTGCACTTTGAAAATCCGAATCCCATGACTCTATAAACCATGAAAATCTAAGAACAAACACACCTTTAGGTTCCATTTGTATTGAGGGGTTTGAGGGTAAGGATTTGAAACCCATCTTCAAATCCATCCATATGTTTGGCCAAAAACTCATATCGATGGATTTCAAATCCCTTCAAATTCATCCTTAATATTTGGTTCTTTTTTGTGGATTTAAATCCCTCTTAAAGAACCTAATCATTTGAAATTCAACTGCTCTCCCTTGCTCACACTACACACAAACACACATTACACACCACAAACTGCATACATTTCCCACACAGAATGCACACTACACACATTTACACACAAAACACACACTACACATACAAAACACACACTACACACATTTTACACACTATGCACAATTCACACAAAACACATTTTACACGTAACACACACTACACATATTTTGCACAACACATTTCACACACAACAGACACCACATTTTAACGCACACCACATATTTACAACACACTACTCATACACTGGGCCAATCCTAGGAATTTTTGGGCCCGTGTCTAAATTTGAAAATGACCTCCCAATTTTTTATGTTCATTCAAATTTTGTAGTTTTGTAATTTTTTTAAAAGTGCGAAATGTGTGTTTTTGGGCGTGTGAAATGTGTGAAAATAATTTTATATTTTTGTATAATTTATTAGTTAACAATTTTGAAATTTTTGAAATTCGTAATGAGGTTTGAATCTTGACAAATCCACACTACAATCAAACAAGTGATTTGAAATGAACGAATTTTGAATCCAAAGAATTTGAAATCCATTGATGTTGAAATCATTTGGATTTCAAATCCAAAAATCCAAACACAACCTTAGGTTCCATTTGGATTGAGGGATTTGAGGGGAAGGATTTGACATACATCCATATGTTTGGCTAAAAACTCAAATCAATGAATTTCAAATCCCTCCAAATCATCCTCGGTTTTTGGTTCCTTTTGTTTGTTTGTTTGTTTGAAATCCCTTCTAAACCTAGTCGTTTGAAATTCATCTTCTCTCCCTTACTCGCACTAAACACACAACCATTTCATATTTTACACATCACAAACTAAACAGATTTCCCAACAAAATACACACTGCAAATATGTCACTCCCGCTACATATACAAACACATACTTAGACATATTTAACACACAAATAGAACACTACAAGAGATGGGACTGAAATTCAGTTCCTGTGCAATACTAGTTCCCAATTGACTTTTAGTTCCAACTCTACCTAGAATATGAAGAACAATGTAGGCTTCTAGTACAAAACATTCTAAACTTGGAAAATCTATTGATGTGGTGTGAAGATGTTACCACATGAGAAATTTCGAGGAGATTTTAGAAGGTGGCAGTTGAAACTTAACCCACACACACACACACATATTTAGTTAGTCTTACCTATGCATTTCGCAGTAGAATTCCTATTTGCTTGCCGCCGATTATGTTTGTTTTGTGTATGTGAGTGAAATGTGTAGTGTTAAATCTATGTGTATTTTATAAATTTTACACCACATTTCACTAAAATTTATATTTTTTTTTCTTTTAATAAATTCGCATTTTTATATTATTCAAAACACAGATGTAAATGTTTTAGCCTCTCTAAAACTAAGAGGGATTGATTTAAGAATTTTCTTCCTTATAAGTAGTGACATCTTTGTGGCTGATTGAGCGATGCCAACACTTGGAGACTATCAAGGTAAATTTATACATAAGTAGAAATTCATATATTCCTTGTTTGTCATTTCCTCAAGGTAAAGCTATATCTCAAGTAGAAATTCATGTTTCTTTTTTATTCTTTGTTTATCATTTCCTTATGTTTCATGAACATTTTGTCAACAGATTACGGTAATTGTAGTAGACAGTGATGTGTTGGAGGGCATGACACAATTTTGTAAGTGGTTGACGACGTTGATAGTGAATCAGAAAGTATTTATCTCCCCAATTGACAAAGGATTTTGTGTGGTATCTAAAGCACCAACAAGGTTTAGAAAAGCTAAACATTTGTAGTGGTTGTTGGTGTTATAAACAACAAAATGTTGGACTATATTGGTTTTTTATTACAAGAGATTGAGTGAATTTGATCTTCAGTTGGTAAAGAGGGGATATATATCGACAACCATGTCTAGGTAGTGGGATGAGTGCCTCGTGATTAGTTGTTGTGATATGCTGAAAATCACACTTCATTTATATGGAAAATTTAATGGGATAAGAGTTACTTCACTGACAAAGGGTCGACTTATTATGGAGGTATTCCTTTAGTGCATCATAAATGTATAATGTATTGGTTACACTTGATAGACAAAGGGTTTGATAAACGCAACCACTTCACACAAGGGGATACCCATAAGTCAAGTAAGCCCTTGACCTATTAAAGTTTTCAATGAAATCCAAGTGTGATTTTCCGCAATCACGACAACCAATCACAAGAGTCCCCATCTCACTACCTAGACATGGTTGTCCACATTTTATACCTGAAGATTAAACTCAGCCAATTTCTTGCAATAAAAACCGATATAGTAACATCATTTTGTTGCTTATAGCACCAACAACCACTACAATGTATAGGCTCTGTTTGGTTGTTTGGTTGGTGATTGGAGAAAGTTTTTAGGGGAAGGGTGATTGGGAGAAATTTTTAGGAAATGTATGTATTCGTAGAGAAATGCATTGGAAAACGTAAAAGTAGTGTTTGTTAGGTGATTTGGGGAGGGAGAAGCAACTTCCCCCAAATACTAACCAAACAAAGCCTTTTTCTTAGCTTTTGTAAACCCATGCATGCTTTAGCTACCGCACAAAGTCCTTCGTCGGTTAGAGAGATATTGTCCTTGATTCACTATTAATATTAACATCCTCAAATGCTTACAACATTGTGACATGCCCTCCAACATACCGCCGTCTACTACGGTTGCCTAATGCGTTGACAAAATGTTCATGAAACATAAGAAAATGACAAGCAAAGAAAAAACGAGGAATATATGAATTTCTACTTGTGATATAACTATACATTGATAGTCTCCAAATTTGGCATTGTTCGATCAGCCACAACATGTCACTACGCATATGGAAGGAAAATCTTTAATCAACCACCAAGTCTCGAGTCAAATACGTATACATATAAGTATGCATGGGTCGATTTTTATCTCCTTTTCAAATTTATTTTGTTAGATATCATTTTGACTTTCTTTCCATGTTAATTGATTTTATAAGGAAAAATGTTTATCAATTATACTTTATAATATTAAAGTAGGTTAGGTGATAATTCTTTTTTTCTAGATTATAATGAAAGTTTAGTTATGATAAGATTTTAGATATTACCTTTTATCTTGTTTCTTAACTTGTGTGACATATTGGCAATATATTTTGTATATCTTTTCCCTTCTTCTAGGTCTCTTATACAATTCAAGAATGTATATATAGAGGTGATGACGTGCTCTTCAACAACACACCTTCGCATATTCAAGAGTTGAAAGCATAAGACAGATTTATTAGTTATTCAAGTCACGTGTTAGAGTCGGCGAATGCCATGCACAACTACAACATCCAGTTAAATGAATTATTTTTCTTCCATCTTTTATTTTTATCGAGAACTGATCTTAGTATGGTGTTACTTTGTTTTGGAAGACTTGTACTGATTTCGAATCCATCTACTATCTATACTAATGGACTCATATGTTGTGATCATTAAACAAAATTTTCTAGTAAAGATTTTTCGCCCCGTTGGTGAGGCAACAAGAATATTTCTTGTAGTCAACTCATTAGTTTACATTTGGGATTGATTACCCAAATCAAAGTACATCCGATTCACATTGTGCCATGACTTTTGCTATTAAGTAGCATATACAATTGGATCCAACCTCCTCATTCATGGAGTTCATAGGTCATGTCATGCCATTGAGTTTTCTGTATCCCAGGTTAGTTGCATATAAAGGATCATCCAAAACCGGTGTAACCTTGTCTCCGGTAAGATACCTTATCTTCCGTATACCTCTTGATATAAATACAAACTGATTGACTTGAGAAATTGTCATTATTGAGGTGGATGGTGGTGAACTGAACAGAGAGGGTTTCGGATGGGACTGGGTTTCTATTTTACTTGGGTTGGAAGAGTGAACAAATCGGTGTGACTATGAAAAAATGTAAGACTATAGGTGTAGAAAAAATATTACGCAGCGTAGGTTTCTTTTCAAGGTGAATTACTATGGATCTGATATCATGTAAACAGAGTAGGAATTACTTTTATTTCTTCTATATTAAATATTTATAGATTGTTCCCTCTTTATAGAAGATTTATACAGCATAAAAAAGGTAACACCTAACTAAGAGATTACAAAAATAAAATCTCTAATGTCTTGTTACTATTGTATAATCAAATCTCAGTAAATTATACATGGATCAGGGTCCACCTTGCAATGTGGACCATAATGTATTTTTAATTGTTATGTAATGTACATATAAACTTATGTATATTTATCTTTGATGTAATGTACTTAGTAGTTTTAATTAATGTACTTATATATATACTAATGTAAATTTTTTCTACAGGTACTATATAGTGATGTGCAGTGATTAAAAGGCGAGAGGCACCCGAGGCGCTCTAATAAAAATATTATATATATATATATATATATATATATATATATATATATATATACACACACACACTCACACTAGTTTAACACCCGTGTATTACACGGATTTATCAAAAATAGAAATATAAAAATATTTTTAATAATTATAAAGTTTTCAATCTAAGATAAAAAAAATCAAAGGATATATTCTAACCATGCCTTGTACATTCCTAATTTATAATTAGTAAATAATTTTTTATTTGAATGTTTTTAAAGTCATTAATAATTTTATTTACATACTAAATTTCTTTTTAAAAGATGTCACATTCTAAAACCCGTGTCCATCTCTATTAATTAATTAATGTAGGAAATCAAGCTAGGCAAATTAGGAGTTTTTATTTCATAGCAGATATTCAGGGATATATTATTATATAGCAGATTTTTCTGGATCACAGACTTTTAGGTTGCAGATTTTTAAGAATATTTATTGCAGAGATTTGTAGATCTATTTCCTGATTTTTAGGGATCAAATCCGATTCCTTTAAGTGTATATATATACCCTTTCAGAGGTTAATAATATTATCAAAAAATAACTTCTCCAAATTCTACATGGTATCAGAGCGTGGTTAAGCTCTAGCCTCCAAGTTGTCCCAATTTTTTTTCAAGCCTTCTACTCTGCTTGTTGATTCTCACAGTGAGGAATAATTCTTTCGTATTTATAGAGATAGGG
>BMAC01000306.1:462912-521097 GCA_014905375.1 Phtheirospermum japonicum | reverse complement strand
TTATGTCCGAAATTCCTCTCCGCATCTTCGGCTGCACTGCATTCGTTCATATTCATTCATCAAACCGTAACAAACTTGATGCTCGAGCCACAAAATGCATTCTTCTTGGCTATTCACCAAATAAGAAGAGTTATAAGTGCTACTGCCCTATCACTAAGAAAATTTTCCACTCCATGGACGTAACTTTTTTTGAAGAACGACCTTATTATCCCAATTCTGCAATTCAGGGGGAGAACCATGATCATGAATCACAAAATTGGGACTTAATGTCTCTGGCTGAACTTGCGTCTCCAACTAATCCTCTTACCGATGCTTCTTTTTCTCCTACTCTCAATTCCTCACCTCTTAACACCTCACCAAACACTTCAAGTCATTCCGCTGAACCATTAGAGCCCACGAATCCTATACCAAACCCATCAAATCCTGTCCATGTACCTAGTAAGGAGTTCCAAGTTTACTCAAGAAAAAATAAGCAACCAAAGAGCACTCAACAAGTTCCAATACAAACTCAGCAAAGTCAAGAGTCTGATCCGAATCCAATCATCCTTGAACGAACACGGGAAGAGGCTGAACCACTCATAGTTGACAACGTGACTGGTTTAAGTGATGACCTAAACATGCCTATTGCGCACAGAAAAGGGGTCCGCTCATGCACTCAACATCCCATTCGCAACTACATGACATACTCAAACTTGTCCCCACCTATAGGGCATTTGTTGCTTCTTTGGACCAAACTCAGATTCCCAACTCAGTTCAAGAAGCTCTACAAGTCCCAGAATGGAAAGCTGCCACATTAGAAGAGTTGCGAGCGCTTGAGAAGAATGGTACTTGGACTCTGACTAGTTTCCCTCCCGAGGAACGCACAGTCGGGTGTAAATGGATCTTCTCGATCAAACATAATGCTGATGGAAGTAGTGAAAGATTTAAGGCACGGCTTGTGGCCAAAGGATTTACTCAATCCTATGGTATTGATTACCAAGAAACATTCGCTCCTGTTGCTAAGTTAAATACAATTCGGGTTCTCTTATCTATTGCTATCAATGAAGAGTGGCCTTTATTTCAGCTTGATGTGAAGAACGCATTCCTAAACGGGGACTTAGTCGAAGAAGTATACATGGACATACCTCCGGGATTTGAAGATAGATATACAAAAGGTAAAGTGTGTAAACTAAAAAAAATCTCTTTATGGTCTCAAGCAATCCCCTCGAGCTTGGTTCGACAGATTTACAAAAGTCTTGAGGGGAGATGGCTATGCTCAGTGCCAATCTGATCATACTCTATTTGTGAAACACTCAGCCAACGGAAGAATTACACTATTAATAGTGTATGTTGATGATATCGTCCTCACAGGAAATTGCAAGGACGAAATGGCTCATCTCAGGCAACTTCTCTCTAGTGAGTTTGAAATTAAAGACCTTGGACAATTGAGGTATTTTCTAGGTATAGAAGTAGCTAGATCCAGCCAGGGCATCTCCGTCACACAGAGAAAATATGTCCTGGACCTCCTAAGAGAAACATGAATAATCGGTTGTAAGCCTATTGAAACACCAATGGACCCTAATACTAAACTTGTAGTTCAATCAGAAGGAACAACCGTTGATCGAGGAAGGTACCAGCGTCTGGTGGGTAAACTGATCTATTTAACTCACACTCGGCCCGACATAAGCTTTTCTGTGAGTATAGTCAGCCAATTTCTCAACAATCCTTCGGAGGAGCACATGAATGCCGTATACAGAATCCTTAGATATCTCAAGGGAAATCCAGGGAAAGGATTAATGTTTAGAAAAACTCTTGATAGAAATCTCGTTATTTATACGGATGCTGATTGGGCTGGTTCTCCCATTGACCGAAAATCTACTTCTGGGTACTGCTCATACGTATGGGGGAATCTAGTGTCATGGCGCAGCAAGAAACAACAAGTGGTAGCTCGTAGCAGTGCTGAAGCTGAATTTCGTGCCTTAGCACACGGAATTTGTGAAGGAATGTGGTTAAAACGCTTATTTGCTAAACTCAGGATTGTGACAAAAGATCTTATAGAGGTTCTATGCGACAACCAGTCGGCAATAGCTATCGCGAAGAACCCAGTCCATCATGATAGGACCAAACATGTCGAGATTGATCGACATTTTATCAGTGAGAAAATCGAAAGTAAAGTCATCAACTTGAAGCACGTTCCATCAAAGCAGCAGGCAGCTGATATCTTAACCAAAGCACTTCATCGYCCTAACTTTTGTGAACTCAGTTCTAAGTTAGGAATGTTTAGTATATATCGCCCAGCTTGAAGGGGAGTGTAGGAAATCAAGCTAGGCAAATTAGGAGTTTTTATTTCATAGCAGATATTTAGGGATATATTATTATATAGCAGATTTTCTGGATCACAGACTTTTAGGTTGCAGATTTTTAGGAATATTTATTGCAMAGATTTGTAGATCTATTTCCTGATTTTTAGGGATCAAATCCGATTCCTTTAAGTGTATATATATACCCTTTCAGAGGTTAATAATATTATCAAAAAAAATAACTTCTCCAAATTCTACAATTATTATTAAATTATTTTATATTTTAATATTTAGATCAAAATCATTAATAATTATTAGTTACGTACTTCGAAATTTTCAAAATATGACACACTGAGATCCCGTGTCGCATTATACCGATGTATAATCAATACTAAATAATTAATTATTATTATTAGATAATATTATATTTTTATGTTTAGATTGAATTCATTACTGATATTTAGTTAAATATTTTTATTATTACAAATAACTCTTTACCTATAAATAATAATATTAATATCTTATAATAAATTTGTTATAATACGTAATAATTTATAAGTATGAAACTTCTAATATTTTATAATAAGTACGCATGTAATAATTTCTAAAATTATGGGTTCTAATATATTACAATAAACTTGTAATATAATAATTATTTCTAAAAATATGTAATTACTAAAAATATAGAACTTCTAATATATTATAATATTTGTTTCTAAAGCTTTCTAGGCAGACAAATAGGATATAAATCTTTTCGTTTAGTACATAAGTGGTATATATATATGTGTGTGTGCGCGCGCGCAAGTATTTATAATAGACAAATAAATACAAATTTCATAGTTTAACAAAATATAACTGTTAAAGGAATTAATAGCTGAATTAGGATAATTAGTGAATAAATGTTTACATGGAAGTTTACCTAATTTAGTGACCTGAAAATCAGCTCTGACAGATTGTAAATAATTAGCTAATTAGGTGGCCTGAAAATCAGCTTAGACAGATTGTAATTAATTAGCTAATATCAGCCTGACAGTTGTAATTAGCTTAGCTGATTTTCTCGGCTGATTTTATGGGATGAATCAGCTTTGACCGACTGTAATTAATTAGCTGAATACCATCCTGACAACTTGTAATTAGTGGCTATTTCCTATAATTAGTTTAGCTAATTTTGTGGGCTGAAAATCAGCTTGACAGCTTGTAATTAATTAGCATGCATATGAGAATTCTCCACAGCATGATTTTCCTTCTACGTTTTGTTTGAAAATTGAAAAACTAAACCTTAAAAATTAGAGCTTGACCCTCATTTGGGCCAGGCGCTCGCCTGAGGCACCTCACGCCTCATGTGAGGCATCGCCTTTGTGAAACTCGCTTCGCCTCACATGTACGAGATGCTGAGACCCTCGCCTAGCGCCTAGGGGGCGCTTTTTTAATCACTGGTGATGTGATGTACATTTATGTGTTATGTGATGTACCTACCAATTAAATGCACCTTGCTCATGTGGACCCTGCTGGTTCATGAAATAACAATTCACATCTCCAAATATATTTGTAATCATCTCCACCGACCTCTGTTCCTTTCTATGAGATTATGTCTCCTAATATCCTCGTAATATCACACTCAATCTTCTCTTTTTCAACACTATTCTCTTCAACCATGTAATGACTTGAAATTGAAAAGGATAGAACCAAACGTGGTAACGGAGAATGATAAGTAGATCGAACATCTTAATCAAAATAGTTCAAACAAGAAACTACCAGCAACATAATAAAATGCTTTGATACAAAATACTTACTGGACTGAGTTCTCCCATGGTTCCCGTCGTGAAGACCTGCAGCGAAAAAAGAAAGGAGAATTGAGAAATAACATCATCAGTAACCAGCTAGATGAATCACATACTTGATGAACGGGGGAAATAGGGGAAGATGAGTTGCAAACAAACATGCATTACAAACACAGAAAATATAAAAAAGTAAACCTCATCTGCAGTGTGGAACTCCGATAGACTAATACGCCGCTCTGTTAAAACCAATTTTTCCTTGACCACAAGTTCCATTACCTGCGAAATACAGGTTTCATTGTGCCTATGTAGAATATTATAGACAAAAACTTGCATGTGACCATGATCATAATCTGTTTAGCGGATTCACTTTTCCCCTTAAAACTGTCACTTTTTAACTATAAGAGTGCCACTCGTATATGTTAATTTATAATATATATATATATATATATATATATATAAAATCAATATACAATAATTTAAGATGCAAATAGCAAGGTGATACATTTAAGGCCAAGAGTGACAATTTTCAAAAAGAAATTGATGATTTTTATTTAAGATACAAATTAACATTTTAAAGCCACAAGTGATACTTGTCAAAAAAAGTGATCATTTTATTTAAGATGTAAAGTGACAATTTTAGAGCCAAAAGTGACAATATTAAAGGAAAACATGACTCTATCATCTTTTACTTACTTAAATGTTTGATTAATATGTAAAGTGACATTTTTTTTTTTGGGGCAAAAGTGGAACTTATATTATTAAAACCTAAAAGTGACAATGTTAACGGAGAAAGTGAATCCGTCACACCAATGATGATCCGTGTGACGCAGGAGACCTATTCAATATTATACGTGTAAAATCTTGTCAGATATCTTCAAATATACATCATTCAGATCCAGCACAAACTGATGTCTCAAATATGAACAAGAAAAAGAAATGTAGTGAAACAAATTCTTTCTCAATACAATTCAGACGAGATAAAACAGTGACGTATATCATACTATTGTATACAAATTGATATCCCTTTCAGTAGCTAGCGAAAAAGTTGTACTGGTTCTTATCATCAGGAAAAGCTAATATGTCCTAAACCAGACTGATTTTACTGTACACAGATATGAGAGTAACTGATAACCACAACAGTTACATATAGAAACTCCAAGTATTTCAGCTGATCATGTATAAAAGTTTACAAGCACGCAGGAACTCATATTGGCCAACGCGGAAAAGGAAGGAGGTCGAGAAAGAGCAAAACAAAAGACTTTTGTGATGCACTAGTAAACATTATATTATAAATCTTACAGTTGCCCGTGTTATTCCGGGAAGACAATAATCAGGATGAGGTGTTGCAACATGGCCTTTCTTCACCAGAAACTGCAAAAGAGTAATAAATCATTTATTAATAATGATTTACGGAAGACAAAATGCAGGACATCCTAAATATAGGGCTCACTAATCGACCACTGAAGAGTTTACGTGTGCTGCAATAACCCTCTTAGAAAGTAGATTATCTCTTCGCACAACAACCTCAAACTGTCCTCCAGACCATCTGACCCTCTCACAAGAAAATAGTAGTAGAAAAAGTAGATTTTAAACAGGAACTCTTAGAACTCATTCAAATAGATTATCTTAATGAAGATTCATATAATAACAAAAGATAAAAATAAAATATCAACATCAGTGCACCAAGCAAAAGTGAACTAAGAGCTTACTATATAAGCACAGTACAAGAGCTTACTATATTCGTTGCATTAGTTTCAGACACGTAACCATCTTTGTCAAGCATTATTGCATCATCAGCATGTGAATTATTCCCTTCTACCTGGACAAAGTCAAAACATCCGAGTTAAAACTACACAAAAAATTGAGCCTAAGTAATTATATTAGCACTAGTACAGAATTTTCTCCAAGTTCATCCAAAAGAGGCATCTACGTACAATGTCAAACCAGTAAACCAAGGTAAAAAATTTATGGATTCCAGAAAATACAGATCACAAGCCTTTTGCACGTTGATGGAACAAAAAGATGAACCTACCTTGGCAAGAATATTGTTAAGAAGGTTGTTGTGGTGAATTTTTGAATCCAAATTCTGCAAAAAGACATGAATCCTTACTTCACAGTCGTTATGACTTAAGAGTGCATAGATATTAGCTACACAGCGATATGAGTCATCATATCAAAAATGTATTTCAAGTTTCAACACTGAAATACTCAAATGATGAATTGAAACATCGAAATTGCAAAATATTACTGAAGAATGAATGACCATGTGTTACTCGGATCTCTATACATAAAAGCTAATAAAATTTTGAGTTTGTACATGATTTTAGTTTCAAAAATTCAGATAGAAATCACACCTCATCTAGCTAGTAAATTGGTTTCTAATCATGATTTTATCATGTAAAATTTTGCAACAATGATAGAACAAATTTTCTGTCATCCCATTTGATGACAAACTCAATGGTAGAAACGCGGTAAAAAGTGAAAGAGAAGACAACAAAAGGGAATTAAACAGTTTGAGTAAATGCATAAAAAGAATCGATGAATAAGTAATTTAAGACATTACATTAGGTGAATTACGACGTGTGGTTGCTGTCACCAAAGTTACACCACTTTCGTTGTCATACACTGGCGGCTTCCATTCAGCAAGCACTATGGAAGTATAAAATGAAGCCTGATTACACATTATAATTTTTTTGACATTGTACAGGAATGAATGGTGTTTAAGAAACAAATAAAGACATGGCTGCAAAGTTGAGAGACCAAAACTTTTAAAGTTTTATAGTTCAAAGTGTAGAATAGCAATATATAAGATTGCAAAAGAAAGACTATTGGAAATAATTTTGGCAGTTCAGATCCAGTTGGGGACAAAAACTGCCAAGAAGAAAGTTCAGGTGGTTTCTCATATGTTTCTGCAGAAGAATATTAGACTATCTAAAACCCTCAGTCCGAAGCAAATGCATTTCCCATAGCACAGAATTCTGATAATTACGTTAATAACTTGCATAAGGTTTCAATGGATCAAAAAGCCCATAGCACACTTTTCATGAAAGAAAAAGAATTGAGTTCTCAAATTAATGTATTAAAGGTTGCACGAAACATGCCATTTTAATTTCTCTTTCAGGGTTATTTTCTCTTATTTAGGGATAATTACTATTGTTATCCTTAAGTTTAGCCTATGTTCAAGAAAACTCCGTCAGCTTTACAAATACCTTGACTCATGTTTCTATGTTACAAATTACACCTATTGCAGTGGAATATTGTAAAACAAACACAACCTCGAAGTGGCAATTGTACTTTTAGAAGACATCTTTATGCTAAACCTCAGGTGTGGTTTTTGTAAATATTCCTATTTACATTTTAAAATATGGTCACTCTTTTTGGTTTAAACTTTCCTGAAAGTAATAATCTATCCTTCGAAAGTAGTAACAAGAAAACAACAGAAAAATAAGAAAAATCTTAGATGCTGCAGTTGATATAACATTTGGAGCACGATATTTAATCACTGATTCTTGGAATTTTATGTTCTATAACATGACTACTGAAGAGGTGAGAGGCTCATTACTGCAGACGAGAGGGGTCTCACATGAAGATCCAAAAGCTGGCAACTGTGGCTGCGAAAATACATAGCAGCAGTCCCTTGACAGTCCATGAAAAATGCTATACATACATATCAAATGACTACAGGGTGCATCTTACCAATCAAAGTACATCCATAGAGATTGAATGCTGGACTCATTCCCGAAGTCACCTATGGAATGAGGAAACGCACAGCTGAAACCATAGATTGATAGGATAATTTCAAAAGGACATGAAATACCATTGCTATAAATGTACTCGTGAAACACTAATAGGGCCCCAATTTTTCAAGGAAACAAAATTATATTGGGCAATTTTTTGTATGCATGTGTTCATGTTTCACTAGCAAGAATATACCCAACCGAAATATATATTGATTACACTTTCCTCAAATTATATGCTGTATTGAGGCAGAGAAGGGGAATAAAAAGAGAAAGGCAGATAAAAGGTTTAGTTGACTCCTTATAATCACATTCAAGGACTTAGCAAATTTAAGCTTGATAACATTGTGCGGACTTATCAGAACATTTTGATAGGCACAAAAACATCTAAAGTAATCGACTTCCACTGTTTTACATTTACCTAAGCACATATGAACTGCAAATTTTAATGAAATAAAATTAAGGCCAGAAATACCTTCTTTCCACGGGTCAGAGTCAGTCTAATGTGTGCGTTATTAAACATTCCATTCCTTATCAGAGTTTTGAAAATAGCTTGCTTCACCTGTAGCATGTGGCATGTGTAATAAGGCATTCGTGGGTGAGCCAAAAGAATATATGTGAATGTGAGAACTATTGTACAGATAACAGATACCTAGCATAAGACGCTCACTAATTAAAGAATACTGAGAAAGGATCTAGGTACTCCCTCCGTCCCATTCTATCTGTCGCAATTAACCATTTCACGGAGATTAAGAAAGATGATTGGTGTTACAATTATAGGTATCAAATGACCATAATATCCTTTTGTTTAAAATAATAAAAAGTGTGAAATAATAAAGGTAGGGGTAAAATTAGTAAAGTAACATTTAATTCTTATTGTGAAAGTAAAAAGTAACAATGGTTCTCTCTTCAAAATGTAAATGTGACAGATAGAATGGGACATGGAAATTTCTAATTTGCGACAGATAGAACGAGACGGAGGGAGGAGCAGATTACCTCTTCGCGCGTTGGCACATTACTGAAAGCCAGAGCTTTTGACGAGTCGAACAACCTGGATATTAGAAAAAAAATAGTTATACGAAACACAAACAGCATGTGAATCGATGCTCCACTTGCACATATAAATACATATATCACATAATGAAATATCTGGACATTAGGCTTTTTCATCAAGATATTTCAAAATCTAATTAGGAGAAATAAAAATAAATAGATAATAATAATTATTATTATTATTATTATTATTATTATTATTATAAAAATAATAACATTGTTGTCCCCTCGGAATGACGAATTCCCCCACAAACCAATACGTGTCTTTTCCGGAGCAGTTTGTACTCTCACGTGCTCATTGAGAGACTTCCCAGGGGTCACCCATCACGCTAAACTGTGGAGTTTGAATGTGATGGGCACCAGAAGGGGAAAAAAAGAGAGAGAGATACACCTTGTTGGTATGGGTAGTCAAATCAATTCATTTAACCACATTCTTGTATAGATCTCATGAGTCAAATGGCAGTGCCTCGTGCCTCTTTTAAGCCCGTGCAGGCAGGATGTTGAGCCGAAGCCCAACAACTATAATATAATAAGGTTTAGATAAGCAATATAAAAGTATTAAGTCAAGAGTCTAAAAAGATCATATTATGAGTTCCAAATACAGCACCCCTTTACATCCAGAGGTAACGGAAAATCACTATCTTCTCAAATTAAACTTTGAATTTATAGGATAAAATCAATTCAAACATCCATCTTCTTAATCCCTCTGGAATGTCCAAGACGGCGTCAAAGAATGAATGCATGTTTCACATCTCATTTCAAGATTATGAAGAGAAAATGTTCTAAAGAAAGGAACAATATATTTTCCTTTTTATTACACACATGAAACGGGAAAACCTCTGTTAACCAGAATCCTTAGGGTATTTCATTGTACTAACAATTTGAATGAGCCTGAACTCAACAATTTTGGCCATGGACAACTAAATTGGGTAAGAAAGAGATCTTCTGTTAGAGCTCGGTTCGCAGTGGTTTATAGTAGGAGGGAGCGACAAAACCGAGGAGAAGGGTAGATGAACAAGAACGTGGCAGCAGACTTGTTGCGATTTTATTATAAAATCGCAACCGACAAAAGCGCGGAGAAGGGGAGATGAACAAGAACGTGGCAACAGACTTGTTGCGATTTTATTATAAAATCGCAACAAGTCTGCTGCCTCATGTTCATCTCCCCTTCGCCGCGCTTTTGACACTCCCTCCTACTATAAACCAGTGCAAACCTATCTCTAACATCTTCTGACTTAAGTGGAGAAGTTTTTACACGACTTATTCATCGGTACATAAAACGTCATAAAAATGTTATGAACCCTCTACTTCTCAACACTGATAAGCATTTCAGGTCAATTGGCAAGGGACCAACTACTCGACGAGAAAGATCCTAAGCCAAGTGTAATTCAAATAATAGTCGCATCATCAATTGCTTATATCCACTCAAACATGATACTGTTTTTATATAATGTATACCCAACTCCTTTCAAACTTCATGCCAGGGAGAAGTTTTAAACCCCAAACCAACTATTTGCAAAAAATAACCTTGTAATATATCAGCAATGCTTTATTTTCTGGTGGGATCACGATAAAATAATAACCTACAGCACCATATAACAATATCCTTTTCTTTTTCGAGGTGTTCTCATTAAAATAACCTGTCTAAATGTTCCTCTAATTTGAATATCTTCCCCTCATAAATTCGAAGACCCTCCCAAACAGCATCACCGCCTTGGACAACCGAGTCAAACACTGAGACCTGAAAATTGTTGAAAAAATATTAAACCTTCTCACCGGAAAACATGAAAGGGAATGATTGCTACTTATATGATGCATGGAGAAGTTTTTTATGTTCTAACTGCACCGTTGCACTATCACGAGGTAAAATCTCATCATCAACCCAAGCAAGCAACTTCTCATTGGCAGGAACTGGGAGAGGAGGATGGAAAGATTTTGCTGCATTCTGTCTCACATGGCGCTTCAGCAGGTTATAGAAGGGTAAACATTGCTCCAGCAAGTTGTACAATGATGATGGAAATGGCTGAAAACATAAAAATGAAAGTAAACATCAGGACAACACAACATAGTGTAAGTATCTGATTCTAGTATGATAGTGCAACTAGTGCCCCTTATCATGTTGCGCGCGCGCGCGCGCGCACACACACACACACACACACACACACACACACACATATATATATATATATATATATATATATGAAAGTTGGATCTTATTGGAATTGTTGGAATTAGAAGTATATTAATATTCCACTTTCCAAGTAGGACTGATGCTTTGATAAGTAGAATAGGTCTATATGCACCTTAGGAAATAGTGATGGCTTTTTAAGTTTTCTCTTGTAAATTGTAGTTGCATTTATTATCATTCTGTCCTCTTGTGTATAGAATCTGATCACTCTACTCAGCGTAACCAGAAGAAAATATATACAATTGTACCCGAGTTACTTAGATTTTCCTTTTAAGCACAAGTCTGAAGTGAGCACTGTTTTTCAAAATTTCTTATCGATAATTAAAAAACAGTTTTGTGCGAACAATAAAAGACTTAGGTCTGCTAATGGCAAGAAGTATTTCAATCATGACACGAACTTTTTTTGCGAAAAAGAAGGAATAATTCATGAGGCTTCATGTGTCAAAACACCCAGCGAAACGGAATTGCCGAAAGAAAAAATGGGCATCTTTTAGATCAAACCCGGGCACTGTTGTTTCAATAAAAAATGTTCCAAAACATTTTTGAGGTGAAGCGATTCTTACATCTGCCAATCTTATTATTAGGTTACCATCTAAGGTCTTTGGGTTAAAAAGTCCTATGGATGTTCTTTCTTCTTTTTCCCCTAATGTGTCCACTGCTAATAATCTTACACCAAGAGTCTTTGGGTGTGTTTCTTTTGTCCATGTCCATGGTCAAGAAGGGAAATCTTGATCCTAAGTGTTACCACCCACCTTCGAAAAACATTTTGTGTCCAGGGATGTAACCTTTCAAGAAAAAACGATTATTTCTCTAAACTTTAATCTTCGGGGAAGGATTTGAGAGAAGATAAGATGCATCTTTAAACTTTTGTCCTGCCTTTTGTCCTGCCTAGTCTCGAGTCAAATAGTTCTTGTGTCCGACCTAGCCTTCAATCGAATATTCCTTCTTCAACAGAAACTGAACTTGAGGTTGCAGCTCAAAATGTACCCGAAGTTGAAACTGAAGTTGATGTACGATGGGGTAAAAATTTGGTGTTCCAAAGGAAGCAAAAGGTCATTCCTGACTCGACACATGTTCAAGAGCCCGACCTAACTCCTCAGGTAACAATTTCTGATTTCCCAACTTTACAAGATAACGAAACAGTTTGAATTCTTGACCTCCCAATAGCCATCCGAAAAGGAACTGGGAAATGTACCAAAAAACCAATGTACCCTCTCTCAAACTATGTTTCATTTCAAAAATTCTAACCAACCCACTAAACTATACCTTTATTCCCACTAGTGTTTTTGAGGCATTATCTGATAAATGGTGGAAACATGCCATGGATATAGAACAGGAGGCATTGGAGGAAAATAAAACATGGGAATTGGTTTCTTTACCGGAAGGAAAGAAACCAGTTGGTTGTAAGTGGGTGTGTACTGTCAAGTATAAAGCTGAAGGTTCCATTGAGAGGTACAAAGCAAGGTTGGTAGCCAACTATTCAGAGACATTTGCTCCCGTGGCAAAGATGAAACAGTTCAAGTGATATTATCTCTTTCTGCAAATTATGGCTGGGAATTGCAGCAATTTGATGTGAAAAATGCATTCTTACATGGCGAGCTTGAGGAGGAAATTTATATGCAAGTACCACCTGGATACGGAAAAAATATTAGCGTCGATACTGTTTGTAGGTGAAGAAGGCATTATATGGCTGAAAAAATCTCCCCGAGCATGGTTTGGAAGATTCACTAAGGTTATGACAACCTTAGGATGCAAACAAAGTCAAGGAGATCACACATTGTTCATCAAACACTCGACTTCAGGGGGAGTGACTGTATTGTTTGTTTATGTTGATATCATTGTCACCGGAGATGATCGGGAAGAAGAACAACACTTAAGTCAATATCTTGCAAAGGAATTTGAGATAAAAACTCTTGGGAGACTGAAGCACTTTCTAGGAATTGATGTGGCTCGGTATTACCATATCTCAACAAAAATATATCACAGATTTGCTTAGAGAAACTGGAAAGGCTGCTTGTAAACCTGTAAGTACACCCATAGAACCGAGCATTAAATTGGGTGATGAAGAGGAGAGTGCAGTGGTGGATAGAGAGATGTACCAGCGTTTGGTTGGTAAATTAATTTATTTGTCTCACACAAAACCAGACATCGCATTTGCTGTAAGTTTAATTAGTCAATTTATGCATCATTGCCCAAAAGAAGTTCATTTGTGGGTTGTTCATAGAATTCTGTAGTACCTTAAAGGTACGTATGGAAGAGGAATTTTATATAAAAGAAATGGGAATGCAATTTTTTAGGCCTACACTGATGCCGATTATGCAGGATCAGTAATTGACAGAAGGTCCACTACTGGATATTGTACTTTTCTCAGTGGGAATTTAGTAACTTGGAGGAGTAAAAAGCAGAATGTGGTGGCCCATTCTAGCGCTGAAGCTGAGTTCCGAGCTATGGCACGAGGAATTTGTGAGCTACTTTGGCTCAAAATAATTTTAGAAGATTGAAGATCAAAAGAGGTGGACCTATGAGACTCTATTGTAATAATAAATCGGCAATCAACATTGCTCATAATCCTGTTCAGCATGGCCGAACGAAACACATTGAGGTGGATAGACATTTTATCAAGGAGAAGCTTGATTCTGGTCTGATTTGTGCCCCATTCGTACCTTCACAACGGAAGCTTGCAGATATTCTTTGTGCAATGTAAATTTTGAAAGGATTGGATGCAAGTTGGGAATAGTTAGCGCCTACTCTCCAGCTTGAGGGGGAGTGTTGGAATTAGAAGCATATTAATACACTTTCCAAGTAGGACTGATACTTTGATAAGTAGAATAGGTTTAAATGCACCTTAGGAAATAGCGATGGCTTTTTAAATTCTCTCGTGTAAATTGTAGTTGCATTTATTATCATTCTGATCCTCTTGTGTGTAAATCTGATCACTCTACTCGGTGTAAGAAGAAGAAAAATATATACAAAAAGTATTATGACCCTTTGTCTTCTTAACTTCCACATTTCACAATAATTTTAGAAAGTACCCAGCATATTGTAATATTTATGAAGACTTCAACCAACATAGTTTAGAAAAAAGTATAAATATGTATATATAAAACTTTTGACACCAAAAAGAAGTGAGTATGTATATACACACATATATATATGTACATAAACTGGCGAAAAATGAAGATTAAATAATATATTAAACATTGATAGCATAATTGATAATTGGATAACCAATAGGAAGCGGCAAGAATAGATAGATAAACTTTGCCAGCTGAGATTCTACATTTAGGCTTATTTATCAAGTGTGATCTTTTGGCCCATATTTCAGTAGCTTCTGAAAGAGCAGTTACCAGCTGGTGTAACCAGCCTGACATGTGTAGACCCGGCCCGAACAGAATTAAATACATCCCCAAGCATGACATGTGGTTCCTAGCTGTGTATCAGAATACCATCACCCAGGTCCCCGACCTCCCTGTTCTAGCTCTTATTAACACATCATATTATTTATACTCTCCAAACCATTATTGTCCAAGCAAAATTGTCTAGCATATAATATAACTATGTTAAACTACTAAACTAAATTATGTCAAAGAGAATGGAGGGCATGCAATGCATCTGCTACTTACAGAAGGATACTTCCTTGGTGGTTTAAACCCTGTTGATTTATGCGTACTTTCATACCAGTAGGGGGCCCACATGCCGTCAAATGGTTTTGGTCCAGGTTCCCATCTGAAACAAATTGCAAAGAATCAAAGCAACGCTACAACTGCAGTACTGAAATAATATTATGACAATCCAGCTGTCTAGATGAGAAAAATCCATTCCCAAACATACTTAAGCTGTTTCTTCCACAAAATCGACGACAGGAAGAAGTTTCTTACCAAAGGAAGCATCTATAACAGAGCTTAGAAAGAAAAGGTCTACTTGGATAACTATAGGTTACATTCTATAATAATTTGCCTTACTTGAGCATTGCAGCCTGGAATGGTATACCAAGATCATCACATAGACCACGTAAAGTAGCCTGCATGCGGAAAGAAGATGTCCAGATATTTTGTGAAGAATAAAATATATAAATAAATAAAGAGAGAGAGGAGGAGGAGAAGATCTCATGAAGCAACAAAACTACTATGAGTAGTTGTTCTTTACATTTTACAAATTACAACAAAATTACTTATGTCCTTAGGCCCAGATGTAGCACAAAAGCACTGCTCAAAGAGTTGCTATAATTTGGGACACGCAGACTCATGATGTGGCTTAAAAAGCAAGATTTCCAAATTCCAGAAGAAATATTGGTTGCCTAAATAGAGTATATGAAACAAAGAAGCATGATGCAAGAACTAGAAAAGACAGAAAAGTGAACTAAATCTCTAAAGAAAATTACGTTATGTTACTGGACCAGTTAACGAAAGTACATAAGAGATTGTGGACTGTCCAAAAGCCAGATGGGAGTCACTGTTAACATAGGAAAAAAATTACATCACTCGTCTTCATGTAAAAGATATGCAGTTCTATAGTGTGACATATTTTAGGAGTCGACATACAGTTTTATTTTCTCGTCTGAATTCTATTCAGTTTCGGGTTTTAAACACGTTTCGTGAAGGAAACGAGGTGGCCGACGTCCTCTCTAAGATGGCATACTCTCAACGATTGTTGGTGGAGCTCTCCTCCAGATTTCATTCGGCAAGCAGTTGGGCTGGATCTTACTCACATTTTCCATGTTAGAGAAGAGTTCTTTTATTTGTTTTGTTTATATGTTGGGCTATCCGGTCGGCTTGTGACCATGGACTATTTATTTTATTTGTCATGTTTATTTTGGGGGTACTCTTTTCCCTTGCGGGGGTTTATCCCACAAAGGTGGGTTTACTCTGAAAGGTTTTAACGAGGCCTCCCAGTAAGTCAGCTGATCGTCTGTGTGATCAGCTACTTCTCTTATTTTTCAATTATATTATTTGACCTACGGGTCCTTATAATCAAATTATTAAAAAAAAAAAAAGTTATGGGCAAACAGACATTTCTGATGCTGCAAATAATTTCTTCCCTTTAAAAAGATAAGGACAACTGAGGAGTAACACCTATATGAAGAAACAAACAGACACACACAGAGAGAAACGTTTCAAACCTCTGGATCTTCTCTCAGTAAGTCAGTATCAATCACAGGAGGTGTTAGTCCTCGGTCACACAGCTCACTGTAAATGGAGGCCATGCTATTATACCCCATATCAGTTAATGATGGTGGAACAACCTTGTCATAGGATGTCTGTGACCATAAAAGGTAAAATCAGCAACAGTAAGATGCACGTGATTGAATACAAGTCGGTTATACCTTTATTTCCTAGTAAATTCTCTCAACCCGTAACTTATCAATTATTAAGTATTTCACCTATTAAAGATTAAAACTAACCCTCCCCATGGGAACTTAGTTCTCTAAGAACCCAGCTGTTTATGAAATTAGCATTTAAAATGAGGATATCCATAAAACATAATCCACGCATGCTAGATGGTGTAGTAAATTTGGATAAACATGTATGTTGTGTATACAAGTGAATGCTAAATGGACTAATTTACCAACACATCAAAGGGATTTCTCATCAATATAAAGTGCTTTCCTTTCTTCATTAAGTCATCCACTAGACCATGCAGACGATGGCTGGCCATATGCTGTAGAAGAAAAGTGAAAAAGTAAGTTGAAGCATATTGACATTTCCTAAAATGATCTCAAGAAATAGAGGAAACAAGAGAAAAGGAAAAGAGGGGGGGTGGGGGTTTGTCACAAACTGTAATTTGTATAATAAACTGTAAAGATTTTAATAATTTAGGTGACAAAAAAAAAAAAATATATATATATATATATATATAATATTTTAACTATATTAACTAAGATTTTATTAAATGGTGTGAAATAACTATACATTTATCTTACTGGGACGAAAAAAAGTACAGTTTAACATATGAATCTATCAAAAGTACGAAAAAGGAAAACAAAGAAGCTTTTCTATGCATTTACCCTGAGCCGAACGTAAACACCATTTACGCATTACACCCAATTAATAACCATCCAAATAAAATATAATAGTTAATTGCATACTTCAAGCGTGTTTTTCGGGTGACAAATGATGGTCCACAGTTTCTGAGATTTGATTGTGAGACAACACTACAACTAGGAATTAGGTTCTGAGTTCATTCAGAAAGTTTTTTATACTTCCGACAATATACATTTCCCCTTCAAGGGAAAGAAAGCAATTAATAGCAACAAGGTTGTAGAATCCGCTAGGCGCTAGTCGGGCGGGGGGAGGGCCGCCTAGCGCCTAGCTGGGCAATTTTTTATTTTATTTTTGGCTCCAGTTTGAGTTCAAAAAAAAAAGGAAAAAAAAAAAAGAGAAAGAGAAACAAATCAAAGTTGATAACAAATTTTTGATTTGAAAATTTGATACCACACTTCTTTTGTAAGTTGATTACATCTTTACATGCCAATTTCCATAAAAGTATATAAAAAAACCTTTATTTGTTTCCTTTACATTTCTTTTTTTCTTTTTTGGGGGGGAAAATAAAAGAGATCGAAACGACGTCGTTTGACATTAGGAAAAAAACTGGCGCCTAGCCGTTTAGTGCCGTCTAGGAATGCCTTGGCCTGAATAATCGCCGATCAGGCGCCCAGCAGAGGATTTTAGCCAACTAGGTGTTTTTCGGGTCGGCCAGGGCCGCCTAGCGCCTAGTTGCCACCAAGGCAATTTCTGCAACACTGATTAATAGTAAATCTTATCTAGCCTTCTAAGAAAAAGAAAATAAATTACCTTGCAGAATCTATACTTCTTCTTTCCTGGACCAAAAATGATCCCCTTAATGACCTTATTTCCATCTGATTCCTGTTCGTTCAAGATAGTAAGATTAAGAGCAAAGAAGAAACATGATATCCGGGCTTACTAACCATTGCTAGGCAACCAAGGGCGAAAATGTAATAAAAAAATTATACAGAGATAAAACTGAAGGGGCCATGAATTAAATAAATACTTATGCTTTTTACATTATATACCCAAATTTGCACATACAGCATAAGCCTCATCTGCACTCAAAAATAGTGTACTTTACCAGGGAAGCATTGAATATTGTTAGGCTCTAAAATTAATTGGGTAGAGAATGTAACATTTATAGGTATTTCATTCAACTCACCATTTTTGACAGGAGTTCTTCTCTGTAAGGCCTTTCAGCTCCTGTCACACGTAAAAAGGCTGCATAGAGGGGTTCATCAAGCACTTCCGTATCATCCCTCTGCAAATATTAATGAGAAAAAGGTTTTGCATTGTCAATAGGGAAACGTAGTATTTATATCTTGTATCAAGGGTTCCCTGAATATTCTTCCTTTATTGGCAATTTCAGACTAATGATATTTATATTGAAATGATGCCAAAAGTTAAAGTGGTATCCAAATGAATACTCACACGGCTATAAGTTGGAAACACTACACTAACCTTGAAATAAATATTAGCAAGAGCAACTATATATTTTATGGTTGAGTAGAAAATAAAAGGCAGATTCTGACATATATATGAATTTAGAATTGTTGCATCACTTTTGAGCAGCAAATATCATTTTCCATCACAAAATCGCACTCCCTCTACAAATCATGGTACTTTTACTTGCAAATCAATATCAAGCCAGTAAATATCCTCAGATCGCCTTTCAAGCATCATCATTCATTTCACACTTCTATGCTATCGATTCATATATTTTCACCATTCTATATCGTCAACCACTCAACCTTCCTTCCCTTGTAACTCAATCATCCCTCTACAAGGGAAACCTCAAAGTAGAGCACCATAATTGTGCCAATTTTGCCCGATCGTGTTAGCAATCTATTGAAATTTCATACCTAGCCACAAGTGATAAACCATACACTTGGCATATTTCATCAATCAAAATGTCAATACAACACAATTTTAATGGAAGCATTGGTGAACTTTATTGTAAAATTGAAATTCCTATTGTCAAGTCTAGAATCAAGGAGTGTATGATGCATTGATCAGAGACCAATACTTCCTTTTTCATATAAGATGCTCATATATCTACATTTTCCTTGAGAAAAAAACAACTTTAACGTAAGGCATGAATGTCTTCCGGATCTTTCACTTCTTGGAAGCTTAAGTGAAAGGAACAACTGAACATGGCAGTTGTAGTACAATTTTGGTGAACCTTTGGAGGATCGATTTACAGATTACAAAGATCACGATGCAAAACCACTCGACGGAACTCATCACCCAGTTGAATCAAAATGGCAACACTTTCCATCACCAAGCAATCCCATAGTTATGATCGATGTTACCAAAATTGACTAATAAGTTTCATTTCTATGTTCAGTTCAAACATAGATAAAATGAGGATCGACCACCAATTAAATTAAAATTAACAAAAATGCCCCATGCTTTCTTTTTTTTTAAATAAACACACATTTAGTTTACGTATACACAATAGAAGTAAACCAGAAACACACACACACGCAATCAACTATACAACAAAAAACAAAAAAAAAATTGAACAAAAACTCCAAACACACAGTCATAGGCATTTATGTTAGTGCAACTCGAAATTGTACCTGAGCAAAAGAATACATGAGACTAGTACTCGTTGACCTCGGTGAAGACCACATGTGGATCACCTCAACATCTCCTTCTGTCTCCGCCATTTTTCCAATTTCTCCTCCCACCAAAAACAACTTCACTGTTCCAGCGAAAAATATTTGACAAATCAATTTTCGTATTGACAGTAATTAGAAATTTTGTTTTATAGTTATCACGAGCTTGTAGCTCGATTATTATCGCGAACCCTTTTACAAGGGTGTTTGTAACTCTAGCATTTTTTTATTTTTATTTTTTTTGATGTTTGACTTAAACTTTGTTGATTCATCTGATATTTTTTAAGTATTGTGTAATAGTAAGAATTATAGGATATTGTAAATGTCAAATTATGTGTGGATGTGATACGATATCAAATATTCACGTCGCCAACATACAGGTGATCATGCGCATTTAGTAAGGAATCTCATTTTCTAGAATGTGCAATCTTTTTGGGAGGTGTGCGAGTTGTTTTGAAGGGCAGCGACCTGATATATAGGAGTGGCGAGCTCTTATGCGAGGTAACGATCTCTTATGATCTAAGTACTATTTTGTCAGCTCGACGTTGAGTGGTACCTCGGTGTTGAGAGATGGGTCTTATGGTTTTTGGGCTTTTGATGGGCTAACGCACACTATTTTATGGGGTCCCGGCGGTCTAAATCTATGGACATACTTATTGACCCATGGTTAATTCGGTAATTTAGAGAGAGTTTTATTATTTATAAGAACTTAGCATACAGGAGGAATCCTAATTCTATGTCGGTCGTACTATTTATGGTATTATAGTACTAGAGGGGAACCCTAGATTGGGAATACTTCTCTTATCTATATAAAGATGACCTAGGACTCATTTTTTCTCTCTCTAAGTTAATTTTCACATCCTACGTTTTATTGAGTTCTCGCATCTCTCTCACGCAATAACTGACTTAAGTATCGGAGGGCCTACGTCGGGGCCGTCCACCGCCTTGGTTTGGGTTTTGTTTTGCATGATCTATCAGGTCGCCAGGAGCTCCTTGGAGATCTATCAGGTCGCTGAGCGTATATCGAAGGGTTATCAGGTCGCTGACTTCATATTTAAGGTCAGTACCCCATATTCTTGAGGCACCAATCTTTTTGGTCGCATCAAGTGGCGTCGTCTGTGGAAAAGAGGGACATCAAGTCCTTAGGCGAAAGACGTGAGAGTTTAAAAAAAAACATAAAAGAAATCGGTATCAAACCTCAAGACTTGAGTTTTGACGGAGACGCAAGTAAGACAACAGGAGATAACAATGTGAAAGAACAAACACCGCCACTAGTGGAAACAGACCAAACCAAAACAACACACCATCCCCACCAGGAAAGCAAAAAATGAGGCAACCAAAAGAAGAACATAAGAAGAAGACTCCAGACGTGATTAAGCAAAGAGTCATACACATAGGAACAAAGGAATGGAAGGAGCTGCCAAAAGACAAGCCTTGTTACGTCGACAAGGGTCTCCTCAAAAGCATGATGGGATTGGTGTCTCCAGATAAACAAGGCGAGCTGGAGGATATTCTGGCAAGTAAGACAAGTCGAGATGATAAAGGAAAAGGAAAAGATGATCGGGGAAGTGAGGAATACACACCAGAACCCTTCACCGCGGGCCAGAAAAGAAGCCGAGAATCCTCACCAAGGAAGCCGAGTAAGGAGCTTCATAAAAGTTCAGGAAGACAAAGGTATCCGATGGATTTTACATCATCGTCGGACGATGATTATACCGACAATCAGTGGTGTACGGATGGGGGGTCGCGTGGTCGTTTGTATAAAGGACCCTGCGAGATGACAAAGAATATGACGATCATGATGGGCGAGCTAAAGGTGAGGGAACACGGCGAAATCTTATAAATGTCGAGTTCGTGAAGAAGAGGAGGATGATAGTGACAGTGAGGAACTCATGGAAATTTCATTGGAAGAAGGAAAGTCGGAGTACACCACCAAAATAGGAACCCAGATGGCAGAAACCATAAAGGAGGAGTTGATAGCATTATTGAGAGAGTTCTCGTATATTTGCCTTTGGGGATGGAGAGCTACCTGGAGTATCCCCAGAGGTCGCACAACACCATTTGAATGCTGATCCGGAAGCGTGATCTGTTCGGCAGAAACGAAGACATTTTGGGGCAGAGCTTGACAAGGTAATTGGGGAGGAGGTGTAGAAATTGTTAAAGGCAGGGCACATTCCGGAGATCCAATTCCCGGAATACTTATTTAATGTTGTGACGGTGCCAAAACCCGGGCAAAAGTGGAGAATGTGTGTGGATTTCCGCGATCTAAATAAGGCATGCCCAAAGGATCATTACCAATTTCCGCACATTGATCAATTACTTGATTCGACCTCCGACTGCGAGTTGTTGAGTATGATGGACGCATCGCAAGGATACCATCAAATCCCGTTGGCAAGGGAATATCAACCCAAGGTGAGCTTTGTCACCTCAACGGGTACTTATTGCTTTGTTTCTATGCCATTTGGGTTGAAGAAGCAGGTGCGACCTATCAAAGGTTGGTGGATAAGATGTTCAAAGACTTGCTGGGGTCCACTATGGAGGTTTATGTAGACGATATGCTGGTGAATAGTAAAAAGGCGGATTCGCATGTGGAAGATTTATGAAAGGCCTTTGTTATACTAAGGCACTACGACATGCGTCTTAATCTAAAGAAGTGTGCTTTCGGTGTGCGATCTGGAAAGTTCTTGGGGTACATGGTGACGGAGCGAGGTATCAAAGTAAACCCGGAGAAAGTGCGAGCTGTTATGGAGATGCCACATCACTACTACAGAAACAGCTTTCTAAGGCTGTTAATTAAAGGCGGTTCTCAGAAAACCGCCTTAAAAATACTTTTAACGGCGGTTCTGGAAATAACCGCCCGTTTAAATAGGTTTTCTTACGGCGGTTTCCTCAAAACCGACGTTAAAATTGGCTATCAACTGATTTTAACGGCGGTTTTAAATGAAAACGTTACACATTTTTACGGCGGTTAATATAAAACCGCCTTAAAAACTAAGATCCACGGCGATTTTATATGCACCGCCGTAAAACGTACATATTCTACGGCGTTTTATAAAAACAGCCGTTAAATGTTACATTTTCACGGCGGTTATTCTTGAACCGCCGTAGAATGTATTAATTAATCTTTTTTTAAGTACACGCTGGCTGTTATTCCCCGTACACGCATAACCCTATCCACATTTTACGGCTGTTATCTAAGAACCGCCTTAAAAACTAAGATAATCCACGGCGGTTTTGTATGCCACCGTCGTAAAACGTACATATTCTACGGCGTTTTATTAAAACAGCCGTTAAATGTAACTTTTTCACGGCGGTTATTAAAAAACCGCCGTAGAATGTATTAATTAATTTTTTTTTTAGTACACGCTGGCTGTTCCCAAACACGCATAACCTATCACACTTAGCCATTTTATGCGTTTTTCCCCCAAATTGCATTGAATAAGAACACAGCCATTTCTATCCGTTTTTTCTTCAAAATTGCTATGAACAAGAAGCATTCCCAAATACGCTAGCATTCTCAGAATAAAATGAATTCACTACCAAATTTTATCCCCAAAATTTCGTAAGCATTTTATCCCTAAAATACGCTCAGAAGCATTCAAGGGAAACGTTCGGCCGTCGACGATTCTAACCCCTAGCGGCGCGCTGTTGCTTCTCTCCTGTCTCCGTCAGAGTCAGCCCCGTTTTCGTCTCCAACAGTGTAACTCATCCTCGTGTAAGCTTCCATTTTCGATTTTCTTCTCAATTAGTGATTAACTTTAGGGATTTGGAAATTGATATTGGTTTTTTAATTAGGGCTTTCGGACTTGATCTCAATTGTGAATGTGAATAGCTGGGAGCTCTATTTTCATGGTCAAATTACTAATTTCATGTCACTCGTCCATTCCAGGTTCTCCTTTATTTATTTATTTATTAATTATTTGTGTGTGAGAATTTCCTTTAAATTATGGCCACTTGTGTTGTAAAAAACAAAACACTGATTTTTGGGGGAAATTTATTCGTAATAAATCTCTAAAAAAAATCATATAGAGTCACAGTATGCAACATTCCTCTTCCTTAAACAAGCCGGTTGAGTTAGTAAGCTGAGTTGGTGCATTATATACATCTTGCAGCCGTATTGATTTTGGTTTCTCGTTTACAAATTGCATTGTGAAGATGGTATTTTTTTTCATTGTTTGGTTGTCAACAATGATTGTTGGGCCTAAGGCTGGTAATTCAGTCCTTATCACTGAAACACAACAAGGTGAAGTGGGTTATCCACCAGAAAAAGGGAAACAATTATTTTTGTCAATGAATAAAAGGGAAATGGACATATTTGTCTCCCAAATTGATTAACTTGGTTCAAAGGGAATGTTACTTCAACACTTGTTTGGGCTGTCCCTATATATTTATGTGCTTTTGTGCTTGCTACACATGCTGTGATCTTTAATTTGTACTATATCTATCATGTATTGCTTAACTCATCTTCCATTTGCTTTATTGCAGAGGTCAGGATATGAAGTCTATCTACTAGAAGCCGCATATAAGGATCTAGCTGTGAGTTCCTTGATAGTTTTTCTTTTAAAATTATTGATTTTACATATATTTCTTCATGGTTTTAATTAGTCTGTTAAGATTATCAAAGACACTGAAATAGAAATGAGAAAAGGAAGAAATTGGAGTCCTTTTGCATTAGATTTTTAATTGCTGRAGTCATAATATTTCTCGCTGAATCCGTGTAGACATTTTTATATTCCGATTCTGATGAAATGATCCAATAATTGGTCACCTGACATTTATTATTGGATTGGAGATTTTTTTGTGCTGATTCTGATTGACAATACTTAATTGCTTTTCGATATTTAAGTTTTGACTAAGATGCATTTGTATACGAGTAATTTTTATGAACTGCAGAAAAAAATAGATTGTTGTTGAAAAAAGCTATATGTTCAATACAAAGTCACTTGAATTGTTACATAGATATCAGTGCCATATGGAACTGTGTTTTGGCTTTTGCCATTGTCTCTAAAATTCTCTCTCTATATATAAAGGCTATGTAGTCACAGAGAGTCCCAACCTTCAGGTTTTTATCCTGTGTACAAACCATCATGGCTTTCTTAACATTGTTTAAACTACTTACAGTGATCTTTCTGGTACATCTGGGATGAAAAATTTAGAATTAAAACTCAGAGTATTGCATTTGGTCCTATAGAGATGGAATAAACAGGCTTTTGGCAATGTCTTCTTGAACTTAAATATTGGAGAAGAGACTGTGGTACAAGATGAAAATCAATGGGATGTTGACCCATCTGAAACAACATTGATACCTCGTATATTCCGATTCTGATGAAATGATCCAATAGTTTGTATTTGATGTACTTCTGAATTTTATTTTATTTTAATCAACTCTTTTTCGTAATTTCTCTATAATGGTGGCTTGCATTTTTGTTTTTAGGAAACCTTGCAAGGTTGGAACTAGATACTTAGAGGATGGTTCCAAAGTATGAGTAGCTAGAGGTATTGGAGCATCAGGGTACATAATTCCTCGTCCAGAAATCTTGAAGATAAGGAGCACACCTAGACCAACCATTGGTAACTTTCTGATTCTTGGAATTTTAATTTCACTGTTATTTTTTTTATTTACCTGGAGCTCGGATTTGCACGAAATAGCCAGCCACCTGTCGGTCACGCCTTTGAATTGTGTGTTCAATTCAAGGTGTAAGAGGATGATTGGATATTGGAATCACTCTGAAGTTACATCATTTTGACGGTTAATCATTTTGATTAGTACTTATATTTTGTAGGGTTAATTACAAAAGGTATTCCCGAGGTAGGTTTGACATTTGAAACGGCTGGGGTAATTTTTGTAATTTAACACTGTTAGCCCCTTTATTTAACGCTGAATTAAAACGACTGGGGTAATTTTTATAATTTAAAAAAATAACTAGGTCAAGACCTCAAGGGAACTATTTGTAATTACCCTAAAAGGCTAAGAAGTCACTGTTAGACTAAAAGTCTCAGCTCAAAGTTAATCACTAAGATTGTCAAACGAACGAGGATGAATTGATGTAGTTTTTGGTTTGATGTTTATGTGCGTTTTGGAAAATTTCAGAATTTCATTATTGATAATTAAGGGCTTGTTTCGGTTTAATTTCAAGATCATTTCTATTTTTCGGTATTTTTAATGTATCTTTATTGGTTTCTTTTTGTAAACAGAAAAAGGTTGGATGAAAAGTTAATGGGTTAAGTATTAGGGATAATTAAAGATTACCCTTTTGGTTTGGCTTGATTACAAAAAACCCAGAGGTTCTTGAAATTTTCATAAACACTACCTGCGTTTATACTTGACATCTTAATGTTTACAAATTTTCAATATTTTTCATCATATTGATTTAAATAAGTTCTGACACATACTAACACACTCACATCTGCTCGCTTGATATAGAATTTCAAATAAGATGCAACACACTCACAAAAACATATTTTCCATCATATTGATTTAAATAAGATATGACATCTGTGTGCTTGATATATAATTTCAAATAGGATGCAACGTCATAAGTTGATCAAATATAAAGATCATGTCTGGACCTAATTTGCGATCCACCATAAACAACAGACATAAGCAAATATTTGTATGTGATCTATAAAGAAACAATAAAAACAGGTCATCTAAATTATATATATATATATATATATATATATACACACACACACACACACACATTAATGAAAATTCCTAGCATTATGGAAAAATCAAACTATAAATACATTAAATACTTCATTGTATTTAACTCTTCGATCTCGTACAATAGATGGATCGGAGTTGGATGAATGCAAGCCGCGTAAGCAAGGAATATGAAGATGGAGTGGAGTTTTTTTATAAAATTTACTAAAGTGAATCAATTAGAACCTATTGACAAGTTTTTGTGTCCTTGTATCAACTGTTTGAATGGGAGACGACATGAAGCCCATAAGATCAAGGAACATCTTCTGTGTGATGGAATAAACAAGAATTATACGGTGTGGACATGGCATGGCGAAGTGTTCGACATTCCACCCGAGACAACTGAGCAAGCTTATGGCCAACGCACTCGTGGAGATGTCGGTGATCGAATTCAGGACGAGGACAAACTTGAGGATATGATACGTGACGTTGGTCAAGAATCCTTTCAAGAAGCACATGTGCATGATATTTTGAAGAGTGATTCAGAGAAGCCTTTGTTCCCTGGGTGTAAAAACTTCACACGCTTATCAGCAACGTTAACACTAGTCAATATTAAGGCACGCAATGGGTGGAGTGACAAAAGTTTCACTGAATTGCTTGAGCAGTTGAAAATGATGTTTCCAGAAGATAACAATTTACCAAGCCGCTACTACAAGGCAAAGAAGATATTATGTCCGATGGGTTTGGAGTACAAGAAGATACACGCATGTCGTAATGATTGTATATTATACAGAAATGAGTACGAGTCATCAGATAAGTGCCCTAGGTGTGGGGTATCACGGTACAAAGAGAGATCGGGTGAATGTAGTAGCTTTGAGAGCACTAACCGACGTTCCCCAGCGAAAGCGGTATGGTATCTTCCGATCATTCCTAGGTTTAAACGTTTCTTTGCTAATGCAGAAGATGCAAAGAACCTTACGTGGCATGCAGATGGGAGAAAATGCGATGGCAAGTTGCGACATCCGGCAGATTCTTCTCAGTGGAAGAAAATTGATAGTTTGTTTCCAGATTTTGGAAGCGAATCCCGAAACCTTCGGCTTGGACTTGCTACAGATGGAATGAATCCGTATGGTAATTTGAGTAGTCAACACAGTTCATGGCCCATTTTGCTTGTTATTTACAATCTACCTTCATGGTTGTGTATGAAACGAAAATTTATCTTGCTTTATATGATGATTTCGGGACCAAAACAACCCAGAAATGACATATATGTTTATCTACAACCCTTGGTTGAGGACTTGAAAAAGTTTTGGGAGGAGGGTGTTTACATATTTGATGGGTACCGAAGGCAGACATTCAAATTGCGTGCTCTCTTATTTTGTACCATTAATGATTTTCCAGCATATGGAAACTTGAGCGGGTAAAGTAACAAGGGCCATCTCGCATGTCCTATATGTGCAGACGAAATGAGCTATCTAAAGCTCAAACATGGGGGAAAGACTGTGTACACTAGTTCTAGGCGGTGGCTCCGACGTGATCACCCATATCGTAGATTGAAAAAAGCTTTTAATGGAACTGTCGAGAAAGGATCTGGGCCAACCCCACTAACTGGTCAGCAGGTATATGATCGAGTGAAGGACATTAATACGGTCTTCGGGAAGACTCAAAAGAGGGTTAGTGAGAAAACAAATTGGAAAAAGCGGTCAATTTTTTTCGATCTTCCATATTGGCGCTATCTGGAGGTGAGACACTGCATCGATGTTATGCACGTGGAGAAAAATGTGTGTGATAGTTTGATCGGTACACTTCTCAACATTAAGGGCAAGACGAAGGATAACGTTAAGACTCGACAAGATTTGGCTCATATGGGTATACGACCAGACTTGCACCCTATATCATCTGAAAATAAAACATATCTGCCCCCGGCATGTCATACTTTGTCGAGAGAAGAAAACAAAAGTTTTGTGAGTCTCTACGAGGCGTGAAAGTGCCACAAGGATACTCTTCCAATATCAAGAGTCTTGTTTCAATGCAAGACCTTAAATTGGTTGGCTTGAAGTCTCACGATTGTCATGTCTTGATGCAACAACTCCTAGCAGTAGCTTTACGTGATATTTTGCCAAAAAAGGTAAGACATGCCATAATTCGCTTGTCTTATTTCTTCAATGATATCTGTACGAAAGTTGTTGACCCTTTGAAGCTAGATGAGTGGGAAAAGGAAGCAGCTGTTATATTATGCCAATTAGAGATGCATTTTCCTCCTTCATTTTTTGACATAATGGTTCACTTAATTGTTCATTTAGTGAACGAAATTAGAGAGTGCGGTCTAGTTTATCTGAGGTGGATGTACCCAATCGAGCGTTATATGAAGGTGCTCAAAGGGTTCACAAAAAATCCTTCTCGTCCTGAGGCTTCTATTGTCGAAAGATACATCGCTGAGGAAGCTATCGAGTTTTGTACAGACTACATGGGACAAGTGGAAAGTGTGGGGCTTCATAAATCTCGTCACGATGGGAGATATGGAGGTAAGGGTACACGGGGTGCTGGAATTCATTCCAAGAGTTTTGAGGAAGTGCTTCAAGCGCATTTGTACATATTGAATTACACTGAGGAGGTTCTCCCTTACCTGGCTGATCATAAAAAATTTTTGAAGACAAATAATCCCCGAATGAAGGAAAAACAGGTACTAATTGAGAATAATAAAACTTTCCTAGTTGGTTTAAAAAACAAATTGTTGCTTCAAAAAATGCCTCGGAAACGTTAATGCGGTTAGCACATGGGCCTAAGAAAGATGTCGTGACGTGGTGTGGATATGATATTAACAATTTTTCCTTCTACACAAAGTCGCAAGATGACAAGAGTTGCTATCAAAACAGTGGGGTTACTCTTGAAGCCGAGGCAATGCACTTTTCGAGTTCGAAAGATAAAAATCCCGTTAAAGCATCTATGAATTACTTCGGATTTTGAAGAAATTTGGGAGGTTGACTATGTTGAGTTTTGAGTACCCATTTTTTAAGTGCAAGTGGATTGATATTAACACAGGTGTGCAAATCGATGAAATGGGATTTACGTTGGTAGATCTTCATAAGACAGCTTATACGGATGAGCCTTTCATCATGGCATGTCAAGCTAAACAAGTGTTTTATATCAATGATCCGTGTGATAAAATATTGTCGGTGGTGCTCAAGCATGATAGAAGCATGGATGATACTCATGAAAATGAAGACCCAACACTTGATAACTCCGAGACTCTCTCTTTCACAACACGAATGCCGAATATTGAAGAAAATGTACTAGACGATGTGCATGCCAATCGCCATGATCATGACGAGGGCATATGGGAGAACATTATAATAATTTTTTAAGTTAAGTATTCTTTAAAATTCTTAATTTCGATGCACAATAATATATTATGGAAATTTTTATATCAATTATAAACCAACATGTGAATTTAATGTGTTAATTAATAATTGGATGAAAATATAATTTTTTAAGTTCTTGTGTTAATTAATAATTGTGTTCTTATAGTTTAACCTTTATTTTTTGCTTTTCTATTTAAACAGGTAGATGGATCCTCCCGTGAGGCGTAGCTCGACTTCTCCTCCACCCACTACGTCGAGGAAGACTAGATCTTCCACGCGGTGTAAAGAGATTGCCAAGAGTCGTGTTAATGGCAAAAAACAACCACTTGATTTCGACAGCATTACAGGAAAAACTAAAAGGACTCATCAAGTGAAATTGAGTACTTATCTGGGAAAACTTGCTCGAGAAAATGTTTCGATTTTGATTGAGAAGTGGAAATTTGTACCAGATTCTACCAAGACTTTAATCTGGCTAGATGTTATGGTATTTCATATCTTTTCATTTTCACCTTATTATTATTATTATTATTATTATTATTATTATTATTATTACGTGATATTATTATTATTATTATTATTATTATCATCATCATCATAGTTATTAAGATTTTTTTTTGTTGTTGTTGTTACAGGCGAACTTCGAGGTACCAAATTGTTCTGCTTTCAAAAAGAAGATTTTTCAGTCGGTGGGAAAAAAACGGAAAGATTTTAAATCATTTTTGACAACAGAATATGTATTTGGTGGTTCGAATAACACAAGTCCTTGCGAAAAGTATGGTTTCGAGTTAAGTGAGTGGGAACAATTTAAGATGATTCGATTGGAACCTTCTTGGAAGGTAAATATTAAATTTATTATTCATTGTTATTATTTGTATGCAAGCACTAATTTTCCCATTTTTTATTTCAGGAGAAAAGAGATAAAGCGCAGGAAATTGCAAAAAAGAACGATGCTCCGCATATTCTATCTCGTGGGGGTTATGCCTTATTGGACGAGAAGATCCTGGAGAATAAAGCAAAGAAGRGWKATGAAGAATTAATGCAATCRGGTGCTAGTGTTGATTCGYTTGTTGATCCTCCATCTCCTCCTTCACGTCACGAGAGGTTTAAGTTGGCTCGCACAAAAAAGTCGGGTGAAATGACATCCGATGCCGCAAGGGAGATTGCTAGGAAGATTGTAAGTTTGTATTCAATATATTTAGATGTTTTAATTTTTGTCCATCCCATCTAGGTTTTTAATTCCTTAGGTAGGAAATAAAAAATATTTAAATATTTTTAACAATTATTAATAAATTATTCCACTCACCTAAAACATTATGTTTTAATTAGTTTTTAAATTCGTAATAGAAAGATCTAAAAATATCATTAAACAAGTACTATTTTGTTGTAGGATGAGTTGGAGGAGCAGCATAGAAACGGCTCTTTTGTTGTCGAGGGACGCAGGGATATTCTAAGTGCTGCAATTGATCGACCAGAGCACCCTGGACGTGTTCGTGGCGTTGGAGGTGGTGTGGGGATCCGAGAATACTTTGGCTCTCAATCATGCTGGTCCTCGTCATCCTTAACGCCTAAATTTTTGGGGCGCTTGAAACCCATGATAACCCAGGAGGTTAGATCTGAGATAGTCGAACAAGTCAAAAATGAAGTTAGATCCGAGATGGCCGAACAGATAAGGAAAGATGTTACACAACAGTTGTTGCAGAAATTCGCCCAACCAATTGAAGTCACGAACACTCCAGTTGAGGTGGATCCAAATCTCGGTCGTAGTGGGAAAGGGAGTTGTGTTGGCCCTTATAACATTCCAGCTCCTTCGTTTCCCCCTGGTGACATTCCAGCTTGTTCGCCTCCCACTAGAGGTAATGATCGATGTGAGTTATATGTCGATGATCGTTCTTCTACCCGTATGGTGGCCCTTGGGACAGTTCATGAGGGGGGTTCGACGCTACATGGGGTGCCTTTGTCGAAAGATTTGGTTAGAGTGGTGGTTGAGGACATTCGAGATGGTGATGCTCTCGTCCCGGTGCCAAGTGAAGAGGTAATCACGGTGAGGCAAGCACTAGGTGGTTTTATTGCATGGCCAAAACATCTTGTGAAGCCTCTGTCAACACAGGTAATAATTGTTTATTTTCTAATTACACTAAAATAGAGTGTCAATAACTATTAATTTATGTTTAATATTTTAGGATACCGAGCGACCAACAAAATAAGGTCGGACTGTTGATAACCCCATTCCTGAATTGCTTACTATTTCTTCTCGCCTTTATAAGCGCCCATTTCGGGTTCCATGTGATGCAAGCGTTTTTGGATTTGAGAATGACATCCCAGTGACCATTCATTACCAAGAAGTTTTGGACTTTGTGCAAGGAAAAACGTGTCTTCAAATCTCGAATGTACAACTTTGGATCCTGTAAGTATATTTTAAATCTTTATTTAATTAATTTTTAGGTTCATTAATTGATTTATAACTTTGATTGATTACTTGTTGTCATGGATATGTTAGATTTTTGAATTTACTCGTTGTTGAGAACCGATCGGATGCTGTGTATGGATTCATTGAGTCTCTATCCTTACAAAATATAGGTAACAAGAAACATGCAAGCACTTTGGTCCCGTCCATGCTCAAACATATGCAGGAATATAAAAAGCAAATATACCTGGGAGCATACCATCATAWGTAAGTACAACTTAAACTATAAGTTGTAGTATTARTGTAGGTTGTATGAATACTTCTTAATATAATTCATTTCAAAATGCAGGCAACATTGGCAACTCTTTGTAATTTTGCCTCAAGAAGGGACTGTTGTGTGGCTATGTTCAAATCACGATAAGCCCGACTCAAACATCAAATTGCTAGTACAAAGGTAAACTCTAGTTTAAAATACTTACAACATATAGAATGTGAACGTATGTTTTGGTTCTAAGCATGAAATAGATTGGTTTAATAATTTAAGGACTAAACTGCAATTTTTTAAATTGGGACAATAGATTGTTATAACGTCATTGGTAAGTTTGATTGCATTTTGGATTTGTTTTTTGAATTTGGTTCTAAACGGCGGATTATATTGTTTAATTTTGTGAAATTGGGGACAATAAATTTGGATATTGTTATAATGTAACGTGTATTGTTATAATGTGCTATAATATTTCTATATTTTCTTAATAGTGTTGTGACCCCATTTAAGATGTTGAGTGGTGCGCATTTGAGTAAATCTAAGCAAGGGGTTAATTGGCTTTTTCCAAAGGTAACGTATTACGTTTCTTTGAATATATTTGGTTGTTACATTCATGGTCATCGAAGGGTTTATTTTTTCAATGAAACCTTATGTTTCTCTCACAGTGTAATAAACAAGATGAAGTTTGGGAGTCGGGTTATTATGTCATGCTTTGGATGTGGACTATTGTTCGAGTGGGTATTACGGAAAATTGGCAAGATGTAATATTTATAATATTTTATTTTATAGCAAGAATGTTGTAACTCTTTTTTTTTTAATTTCATTATTGCTAAATACATATATTAAATATTATTTGCAGATGTTTAGTGACCAACCATTCAGTGCTGATAGTATCAAAGAAATACAAGATCAATGGTCGAGATATTTCATTGACAATACTCTTGAAGTTTAGGTTTCATTGTGAATTAATTGTTTTGGATTGTTTTGAAGTTTGGTTGTTGGACTGTTTTGAAGTTTGTTTGCATTTTGGGTGGTTTCGAAGTTGGATTACATTTTTGATTGAATTGGATTGCATTTGGGTCGTTTAGTTGTGGATGATGAATTGGATTGAATTATTTTTCAATTTGGTTGTAATTTAGATTGCTTAATTTGTGTATGAATTTGGTTGAATTGTTTATTAGTTTGGTTGCATTTTAAATCAGCGGTTCAATTTTCATTTTCATTTCAGATATTTAAAAAAAAAAAAAGGCAGGAAATCAGCGCAGGTTCAGTTGAACTATTTACGGCGGTTGTAAAAACCGACGTAAAAAACACAAATTAATGTCGGTTTTTAGAACTGACATCGAAAACATTAATTAACGGCGGTTTCAAAAACCGCTGTAGAATAATATATTTAACGGCGGTTTGAAAACCGCCGTAGTATAATATATTTAACGGCGGTATATAAACCGCCTTAAATAGGTATTATTCTACGGCGGTTTATAAACCGCCGTTAATTTCATATTTCAACGTCGGTTCAACAAAACCGCCGTTGAAAATTTATATACTAAGGCGGTTTATAAAACCGCCGTTATAATAGCCTATAAACCGCCGTAAATCTTAACTTTTTAAGGTGGTTTTCAAAACCTCCATAAATATTTACGGCGGTGGTCGTAATAATATTTGATAAACAAATATTGCATTGGATACTAAGGCGGTTTCAAAATCGCCGTTAAATCCAAAAAAAAAAAACGCCTTAAATTCCTGTTTCTGTAGTAGTGCATCCCTAAACGGTGTGCGACGTGTAGGTGCTAACTGGTCGAATTGCAGGTCTTAACCATTTTATTTCCAGGTCAGCAGAGAAGGGCGTGCCCTTCTTCAGGACACTCAGAAAAGGGTCCAAGTTTGAATGGAAAAAAGAGGCTGCAGAGGATTTTGACAAGCTTAAAGAGTATTTGGAAGAGAAACCATTGATGACCAAACCAATGCTAGGCCGGGATTTTATTGTACATATCGATTAGAGAGGCTGCAGTGAGTTCAGTGCTCATCAAGGAGGACGCGGGCGTGTAGAAGACCATTTACTACATTAGCAGGATGCTGAGAGGGGCCGAGCTGAACTACTCGGAGCTAGAGAAAGGTGGATTTGTGCTGATCTATACGGCGAGGAATCTTTAGTCTTATTTCTTGGGCCACAAGGTTAAGGTATGCACCAACCTAGCTCTCAAACAGGTTTTAAGTAATCCAAACATGTCAGGAAGGCTGGTGAAATGGGCAGTGGAGCTCAGTGAATATGATGTGGTATACGAGCCTAGAATACGTGTGTATCAAGGCGCAGATGTTGTCAAATTTTTTACAAGAGATGGTGCGCTCTGCCGAATAGGGGGACGAACAGAAAACATGGCTGCTACATATACAGATGGATCTACTATGGCATCGGGAGCGGGGCTAGGTATTGTTTTGACTAGCCCTGAGGGATAAAATCTTGATTTTTCAATCAAGCTGGGGTTCAAGGACTCCAACAATGAAGCGGAGTACGAGGCACTGCTACAGGGCATAAAGATTGTAAGCGACCAGAGCAAGGAGGATTAAGGCTTACACAGACTCACAATTGGTGGCTCGTCAGCTTGAAGGGTCTTTTGAGGCAAGAGAGGAACGCATGGAGGAATATCTGAAAAGGCTAAATGGGGATGCAGTTTGAGGAATTTAAGTTAGAGCACTTACCGCGAGATGATAATATTTGGGCGGATCAACTTGCCAAGATGGCGGGGGACATTGGGTACTTGCGACACGAGGAAGCTCACCTTAATGGAGCTAAGTCAAAGAAGTGTGGACAAAGGGAAAGAGGTTATGGAGATTGACGCAAAGGAAGATTGGCGAACACCAATTCGGTGGACTCTCGATAAATTGATCGCAGGAGATATACGATTGTCAACTAAAGAAGCTAAAACAGTAGCGAGGTTTTATTACATGAAAGGGGACCTATACAAGAGGTCGTTCTTTGGTCCATACTTGAAGTGTTTGGCGAAGGAGGAAGGGTTGGAAGTGTTACGAGAAATACACGAAAGTTATTGCGGCGACCACGCAAAGAGCAGAGCATTGGTGGGAATAGTGTTGCGAGCTGGTTTCTTTTGGCCTGGGATGAAAAGTATGGCGGGCGAGCTCGTTATGACCTGTCAAAAATGTCAGTTGCACGCACCCGTTATTCATGTGCCCGTGGAGGATATGATGATTATGAGCTCGTCTTGCCCCTTTGCGCAGTGGGGCATTGATATTGTGGGTCTCTTCCCAAGAACACCCGACAACAAACAATACTTGGTGGTCGCGGTGGACTACTTTACGAAGTGGGTGGAGGCTGAGGCTGTGACGGGCATAGGCGAGCAAGATATCGTTGATTTTATTTTTAACAGTGTTTTTTGTAGGTACGGCATTCCGCGAGTGCTGGTCTCAGACAATGGAGCCCAATTTAATGGGCAGATGATCCAAGAATGGTGCAAACAGATGGGGATGAAGCAATGATTTGCCTCTGTGGCACATCCCCAAGCTAACGGACAGGTCAAAGTCACTAACCAAATTATCATGAAGAGAGTCAAATTACGACTGGAGAAAGTAGGGGTACTTTGGCATGAAGAGCTCGCATCCGTCTTATGGGCTTATCGAACGACTCCACGAACTACTACTGGCGAATTGCCTTTCATCTTAGTTTATGGAATGGAAGTTGTCATCCCGGCAGATATAGTGGGAGGATCACAAGGGCTATCAACATTCGACGTGGAACAAAATGAACGGCTAGCCAGAGGAGATATTGAAACAATTGATGAGATACGTGACAAGGCAGCGACACGTGCGGAAAGATACAAACAAAGAATCCAGGCGGCCTTTAATAAAAAAGTAAAACGACGATACTTCTAGGTCGGCGACCTCGTCTAGAAGCGTGCTGATGCAATCTTCACCATTAAGAAGCTGGATCCAAACTTGATAGAATCATTCAAGGTCATCAAGGTATTACAATGGGAAGCATATGTGCTTGAAGATGTAAAAGGAAAAGCTTTACAAAGAAGCTGAAATATCTACCATTTAAAAAGTATTATGCCTAGCTCTCCGGACGATAGGCTATCTTCACTTATTGCTATCATGGAACCGACGCTCCTTTAGGTCGACGGTGAATTCGTACTTTTGTCATACTTTTTGCCCATTATGGGCTGGTATTTATCAATAATGAATAAAGGAGGGATTTCTGGTAACATTCTATGGATTTCTATGGTTTATGAGTATGGTTAAAATCCCCATGATTTTACCAGGTCGGCGATGGGAATTATGAGAATTACAATGGATGGGTTTTTGTGGGAACATGTTTGATTTATATGTTCACACATGTCCTTGAATATGTTTGATTTACATATTCTGGGATATTTTATGAGGGGACATGTTTGATTTACATATTTCCTTTCAATTTTTATGTTTAAATTATAGGTGTGATTTGCATGTTGTTGATTTGGTCTTATGTGCTTTTATGTGCCTTATATGGTCTTATGTGATGTATTAGTTGAGAGCATGTTTGATTTTACATGTTCTCATGAATTCTTGAATATGTTTGGCTTACATATTCAGGGATGTTAAGGAGAGAAACTTATTTGATTTACATGTTTTTCTTTACGAACATGTTTGATTTACATGTTACTTGCAAGTTTTGGGGGGGATACACTCTTCCAACTCTCCTCGTGTTAAAGATAGTTTTTTGAGTTTGTTTTTCTGCTTGAGTCGCCATCTCATCACAAGTTTTTTGTAGCTCGCTTTCAGGGGTCGTTATTGATAAATGGCTGGAAAGCGCGACCATCAGAGGTTCCAACTACATTATGAGGAAGTCACAAGAGGATGTCATAGACTGCATATGTTATAATGTGCTACGATATAATATTTTGGGATATTAAGCTACTCGGGTTGTTGCGTATTTGTGAAGAAGGAATTTGATCTCGTCGGCATCACTGCACTGAGTTAGACTTTTCTCCAAATCCGAGGGACTTGAAGCAGAAGCAGCAGATGCCTTTTTGAGACGTCAGCGTTTGGGAGTTGGGGCTGGTTGTTGAAAGGGAGTTCGCTCGCTGACCTTTCTTTTCCCTTTTCCCTTGTTAAGCACCTCTCTAAGAGGCATGTGATCCTCAGGGTCAGCAAGCTCTTCCTGTCCATCTTTCGCAGCCATGGCAAGATTTAACTCTTCATCCACATCAAGGATAATAGGTGGCGGTGCCGAGATGCTGGGATCGGGATGGACAGTGGCACCTCCCTCCGAACTCGAGGATTGGCAGCTGGCAATAATAGCATCTGCATAAATAAGAAAGAATGTTAATATATTTTGTTGGAATAATAATGCTTAAGGAAATTTGTGATAATGTAGTAACCTATCGAACTCAGATCTAGTCAAGAGCGTAGGTCACGGGCTAAGACCTACAAACCTGAAAACAGCCTCCGAGTATGTGAGCCTCATCACATTATATGGTTTTGTAATCCAACTATCAAGGAGGTCGGAGTATTGTTGGAAAAGTGTGGGCTGATCTTTCATGGAGGGTATTGAGTCTTGTTCAGGAGTTGAATCCTGCCACTCAGTGAAAAAGGGCCAGGCTTCAGGATTGTGGAGGAAGAAGAAGTTTACTCGCCACTCGTGGACTTTTGATGAGGGATTTACTAAGAAACGTCTTTTATGATGCGAAGAGAGGTAGAAGGAACCTTTTTGGTTCTTTATTTTAAAGCAAAAATGAAAGAAATCCACATCGAGCTCTACGTTATAATAATTACAAAGAATTATATATCCTACTAAGAATCTGAGGGATTGGGAGTCATTTGCAAGAGAGCGACCTTATACTTCACATACATAGATATCAGGAAAGGATGTACAGGGAATCTGAAGCCCGCTTTTAGGTATTCCTCGAAGAGGGTTATGTGATTTACAGTGGGGTTTGATGGATTAGTTTGGAGGATGTTCGGATAAGCTACTTTGATAATCTTGGAAAGGTTAAGAGCTTTTATAAACTCTTTAGGGTTTCTCCGGTTAGGGAGCACCCAACGGTTTTATGCGACTACTGTAGTTCGCAGGAGTTCAGGCAGGTCGATGTCACTCGTATTCCCACAGACAGTGCCACTTGATGCAACCAAAAAGATTGGCTCACCAAGAAAAGAGAGTACTGACCTAAAATACGTGCTCGGCGACCTGATAGACCTCCAGAAAGCTCTTGGCAACCTGACCAACTTACAAAACAAAACCTAAGCCGGATAGACCTGGCGTAGGCCCTCCAATGCTTAAATTAGTCCCTTTAATAGTGATATGCGAGAGCTCAGAAAGTAGGATAATAAGTCAACGTAGAATAGAATTGAGGCATGTGTTCTCTTTGTATAGACAAGAGACGTGTTCCCAATTTTAGGTTCTCATCTTCTATATAAGAGCTTGCCTCTCCTAAAGAAGAGCTCGCCTCTCTGCTTTCTCATAAAATTCGTGAAGAAGAGCTCCATGATCCATGATTATTAAAGTTATGGCCATGAGACTTGAAGTTTATGAAAAATATGTTATGAAATAATATAGCTTGAATCCCCTATTTATAAGATTATTTAGACTTCTCCACCAACTAATAGCATTCCTTCATAAGATGGGATTAAATCTCCTAATTGTACCAAATTTCCATAATTAGGAAATATTCTCATATTAGGATTCTTACTTTCCATAATTCCATAATAACCATAAAACCTTATTACCATATTCGCCGGGACCTAGAACCTTCTACCCCTTTTGTTACTTTCTTACCATATATAGTCGAGTTGATTTAACCAAAGCATGGGCCAATACAAAAAAAAAAAAAAACATTTGCCCAATGGAATGAATTTCCAAGGCGAATTTTTCTTTTCAAATTTCACGAATGGATGATCTAATCTCCTAAAGTGATATTATCTTTAAACCAATGCAAAAAAAAAAAAAAAACAAAACAAAAAAAAAAACAATGAAGAGCCATGAAGCTCTGCCACGCATTTTTGGTAAAGGTTCTGGTCAATTTTTACCAAGAAATAATCACCTTTTCTGACCAACGGGTGACATTGAAATGAATTAGTTGAACCAAACATAACTTAAATGGAGTAAGGTTGTAGTATGTGTGAATGAAACATGCCTAAATCGTAAGAACCACCGTTGGGAGGCTGGGATGCACCAACCCAAACTATTAGGTGAGAAAACGTATCGACGTGCTAAAACCCATGCAAAGAGGAAGCTTCCCATATCAAGTGGTGGATAGGTTCACATGACTTGACCCATGCATAGAAGAAAAAATAAGATTCAAAACCCTTATTGGAAGTATACGAGACGGTGACAGCCGCAAGTGACAGCGAAGTTTGATGAAACCTATGGAAAAGAACCACCTCCAAAGGTGAAAGGGGTTGGGGTCATCGAGGACTGCTGGGAGACTACCAATTAGATCGACCTAGTCAGAACTCCTAGAGAATATTACATGACACCATCGATGAAAAAGTAGGATTACCATCAGCCCTGAGAGGTTGATGTGCCACCCAAAGAGAAATCGTTTTATCAGGAGCAGTAACTGGAAAAAAAATGTTTGGTGCCATGGACAGAACTTTATGGTTTACATGAAACAAAACCCTAATTGAAGAAGTGAGGTAGTCGAATCGTAGTTCATAAGCTACAACTGGGTTTTGATATTGCAACGACAATAAATTATCCAAGACATCACCATTAGGAATGATTTGATTGGTCGTTTGCACTAAAAGTTTAAAAAGTAAGTTACGAATCTCCCCCGCAATAGGACGAGGGTCAATTTTAGTGGAATGAGATTTTCCCGAGTTGTGCCTCTCGAGGAATGAAAATCGGAGTGGAGGCTTTCGATCAAATGATGACAAAATTAAAACTAAGCCAAACACAAGATCACGTTGTTTGAAGGGTTTTGTTTTTAAACTAAGATGAGAATTAGATCTAAGTCATTTTAAAAGAAAGCATTTAAAAGACAATAAAAAGAGGACAAGTTTTGAAAATTAATAATATGCAAAGGTCTACAGCACTAGACTCGTCTCCACAGCCAATTGGATAATTTATTGAGCATATAATATGCATAATTTGGGGTGGTCAATACCAATCTCAATTTGACTTTAATCCGATGTTTATATTTCCTTTTGGTATCAATATCTAAAGACAATTAAGAGTTGGTCAAACAATTAATTTCACAAAATAAAACTGTACAAAATGTGATATGCACAATAAATTACTAAATAACTTGCGAATCTATGGCTCTAAGTTACCTAGGCCCTGGACGAAATAAGTCTAGAAACATGAGAAGTAGCAATCAATCAAGGAAAGAGCAAGCAAGAACATAAACCATGGAATTAAAAACTCTAATCATGAAATTAAGCAATAAAGACATAGAATTTTAATGGAAACTCTTGTTTAATACACTTTTGAACAAATAAAAACCCATATAACCCACAAATCTTTTATTCTCAATTAGGTCATATTAATCCCATTAAATCATAAATTATAATTTAAATTGTCAATTATACCATAATCTAATACATAATAGAAACTTCTTATGCATGGTAAGATCACTAGTCTTACTTTCCAAATTTTCTTAGTATAATTAATCTTCTCCTAACCTTCTCGATCAATTTTATGGCCTAGAATTATTTGCCTTTGAACAACATCTTTTATTAAAGGAATTACTAATCAATAATTAAGGGAGTAGAATATTATAAAATAGGTAACTAGTGCAATAACCTTACATTACCGATGTAGTATGTAATTAAAAAAAAAAACCCCTAGAATACAATGTCTAAATGAGACAATGTAGTATGGGTTCATACGAAATTTCATACTAGCTGAATTATTAATTTGTAATTAATAGTTGTGGTTGATGAGACATGGGAATATGTTCATATTAAAATCTCATACTACGACTAAAACATGAAATAAAATATAGATTTATAATCACATTATATTTGTCATCAAAGATCATTTTAACGATTATTAGTGTAACTAGTAATACTTATTGGGAAGTTGGCTATTAACTATGATTAAATAGGATATTTATTATTTCTTTTGGTCTATATGAGAATTATCCCAAATTTGAAAACCAAATGGCAAATTGGAAGGACATGTCACTTCTCCAATACAATTCAACCACAAAAATTTCAAATCTTTAAAGAAAATAACAAGTAACAAGACTAGATCTAGGTTTTTAAGGAAACTAGTAAAAAGGAAGTTTAAAATTCAATGAAGGCAATCAAAATGAAAAGAAAACACAAATCCAAGATAAGATGTGTTAGTCACATAGCAAGAAGTCTAAAGCTTCCTTGAGAAAGAGTAGAAAACAAGAGTAGATCATGGATTTAATTAAAACAAGCAAATAATAATAATAATAATTAAAAGACAATTAAGAGAGAAAGTTAAACTATAGATTTTCAGTCCTTGCTTGTCATTTAGCAAGAAAAATCCGAACTTCACCTACAAATTTTAAAATTGAAAGTCAGATTTAAGAGAACAAAAACTAATCTAAAAATTATATATATAAAAGGATGAACAAAAACTAAGATTAGGTAGTGATTCCTAGCTTAGGTAGTGGATTATTCATAATGAGGAAGAGTCCACATTATATAGGAGCTTAGTACATCAAATGATGGCACAAGGGACATTTTCCTCGAAAATATCTCAAAAATCCTAGAAAAGAGCACTGCCACGCGCTTGGACGCGAGCGTGCTCCACTTATGGAGAAGTGATGAGTTTGATGCAGAACATGTGAAATTGAAAGGCATTCCATGTCTCTTAAATGCATAATTAGCTCTAGATAACTAAACACGAAATCTAGCCCTGACTTCTAAATTTTATATGAAACTCGAATTACATAGAAAGAAGTTTTGTGCAGATTGTTATGGCCTGTACACCAAGACTTGCTATATATGGGAATTAAGCGCAATATATCTATTTCTAGCCAACTTTTGCCATTCTTAACTTACGAACTGGGCTAAGAGCTAAACACAAAAGCTGTAGATTTCGTTCCTATATTTCCAATTATATAAAATAGAAGCACTTATCACGAGAATTCAAGCAGTTATGATCAAAATACGATAACTGCTTATGATAAAAATACGACAACTGCTACATCGAGTAGACGTGTTGAACCGGTTATTAATCGGCCGGTTAATTAACCAGTGGTTAATTTAACTGGTTTTTCCTTAACCGTAACCTAACCGACTGAGAATCGGTTAAGGTTACGGTTAAACCGGTTAACCGCCATTTTTTTAAGCAGTCGATCGACTGAAGGATAGTGAGTTTTGGTTTTGCGAAGGCAGTCGATTGACTGAAACTTTGTCGATCAACAGTCAGTCGATAGACAGAACAGGAGTCGATCGTTTTTTTTTTTTTGGGAAAATAATAAGTTTAAAAAAATAAGGACTTGATTTTAATTCTAATATTAAAAATTAAAATTTTAACTTTTAATATTAGAATTAACTTGCCTACATATCCTCGAAAAGTAATCAAAGTCCACGTAGTTCTTATACTTACCTCACTTACCTAATTACCTATTCGTCGTTGTCGTTGCTTCCCTAAGTGGTATCGTAATAGTCGCTCTCTTCACCTTTATCCAATTGCATTTCTTGTTATCCGAACATATAGAGACACTATGAGGCAAACTATCAAATGTTGAAATCAAATTCAATTTATACTCACCGACTATTTTTTCAATATCGCGAGTCAATTTATTTCGTGAAATCCTAGTGCTAGATGGATTAAATGCACCCCTAGTATATTTTTCATAATGATTACTATGCGCATGATTAAAAGGAAGACTCATAACGGAAACAAATTTTGCAAGAAACTTTCTATGACCACTTTCGGTATATTGAAATAAACTAGAAGAACTCGTACCTTGGCCGCCGATCCCAACGCCGACGGCAGATGAAGATGAGAAGTTTAGTTGTGTTTGGGAGCTTTTCACGCCATACTTGTTGGGATGCTTCTTCTCCATGTGGTATTTGAGCGACCCGTAGCCTTTATTATTTTTAGAACCGAAGGCATAATGAGAATTGCAATAATTGCATTGCGCTCGAGATTCGCCGTTGATCGTCTTTTTTGTGAGATGCAACCGAAAGATGGGGGAAACAAATTCCTTCAGTTTCGATTTAGGCGGTGACATATCATCCGCTCCCTCCTCATCTTCATCCAAATTGACGGTGGCAGGCACTTCTTCTTCATCGGAGCTTGGTAATTCCTCTTCAAAACTGGTTTGATTTTGCGAGTCAAAGTTGATTTGGTTATATAAATTCTCAACTTCTTCCACCGTCATCTCATTGGAAACATAATATCCGACAACGATCGAAGATTGTCGTCGAGATCCTCGACCCGGACCTCGACAAGAAGAGGTTGGAGTGTTGGTATTAACATTACGGGAAGAGCTTGCCATAATGATATTATAAAAGAGAATTAAGAATATTATTGATATTATTTTTGGAACGAATTAGCAACTTGACTTGAAACTTGAAAATACAAGAGAAGAAAAAGAATAAGTAGAGATGAATTGGTGTGAGATTTGGTGTTGGGGAGTGGGGTATTTATAGGTGTCAAAATGTGTTAAAGAATTTTTGAAAAACTAGCTGTTTAACCAGTTCGGTTAGACTGGTTAACCGGCAACGGCTAGTTTCCCATTCAAACTTCGGCCGTCGATCATCAACGGCTAGTTGATCTCAGCCGTTGATTTTCAATGGCTAATCCAGTGACCAGTCGATCGACTGGTCACTTTTTTTTTTAATTTCCGGTTAACCGGTCAGGTTAACCGTAACCTAACCGCCGGCCACCGGTTGATGGTTGTGGTTATAACCGTGACCGCCGGTCAATGGTTAACCGTAACCGGTTATTAACCGGCGGTTAACTGGTTAACCGTAACCGGATCAACACCTCTAATATTGAGTGATCGAACGCATGGGCCGACAAAGTATATTGCCGCATTTCTTGTCATTTCTACTCAATATTTGCACCATACTCGTCGAAACTTGTTGTTAAATTCATACACTTGGCTCATCTCTCATCCGTGGCCCAGGTCCACTTTGACCTAAAAAGATAAAATAACATAAAAATCCCGAGAAATACACGAAAAATATTAAAAAAATGAAACAAGTTACGAAAATGAAAAATAATGAAAAATAAATAAACTACAACTCAAACCAAACTAAAACACAAACATTACAATCGCACGAATAATACACACAAATATGTACAAATCAGTTCCTCCACACTTAACTTTTATTCTTGTCCTCAAACAAAACCAAGCCTAGACATAGATAAGAAAATTCTAACCCCAAATGAACCCAAGACTAATGCATTCAAATGATTCGAGAAGTTGCATTAAATCAATTTGAAACTTGACTAAAAAGACAAAAATGACACTTTGAGATAGAAGATTTAGACTCACTTCTGAACACCTAAAAGTAACGAGTTGCCCTTCATGCAAGTCCTTTATCCATGCTCCGACCAAGGTCTATACACGCTCAAACCAATAAGTCGGCACCCTACTAGTCCAATCATCTATGAACCTCTTTAACAATAAAAATTAAAATTAAAAATATATGCAAGGGTTGCACATTTATTGCAATCATAACTTCAAAGATTTATAGATGCATATGAAGTGTCTCAAGCGGACTACATTTTTAAAATGTTTAAGGATCTCCCACAAGACAATGGGGTCAAGCATAGTGAGGTGAGGTGACTCAAGTCGAACCTCTCGAGGAAGACTAATCGGAAGTGACTTTCGTGTTTGAATCATGAAATAGAAATAAAGAAAAAGTCTAAACTAAACACATGATCGGTTTTAAACTATATATATATATATATATATATATATAGTATATATATAATATATATATATATATATATAGGTGTGGGTTCAAATGGAACCATGTCATTATATGCGAACATGCGAACTAGTGCTTTTATTATACAATCACAGTGGTTTATTATATATTTCAGTTATATACACCAGTAGTGCTTTTATTATACAATCCTAATACTTTTTATTAAATAAGGAAATACACAAAAAATCTGATCCATCCATTTAATTAGATCTAAGGCCCATAATTGACCCTAGGTTCACATATAGGGACGTGGTTCTCATTTGAATCTAATCATATATATATATATATATATATATATATATATATATATATATATATATAATAGGGGAGTTTGGCAGGAGAGAGAAACAATTCATGAAAAATAGTGATTTTCCCGCCCATGAATTGTTTCCTTTTAAGTCCATTTCACATTAAATGATTAAGAGCACACGTGTGTAATTGGTACCCCATTCACTTTAAATAATCGTGTGTAAGTCCATAACCCCATTAAATGGTGATTGGTACCCATTTCACATTTCGGTGGAGCTTTATACATACGATCGGAAAAAAAACAGATTTGTATTTTTTTGGATACAAAGAATACATCCAAGAAAGCATAAATTTTAATACAAATCCGACCATTCAGAATTTTATACATACATCTAAGAAAAATAGTTTTAGTTAATGGTTTGTTTGTTTATTTGTTTTTTTTTTTATCATTTTTTGTTAATTTTTTTTTATCATTTCCTGTTGTAATTATATTACCTTTCTGTTTATACAGATCCAAAGTTCACCGTCGTAAGAATAGGTGATATATGCATTTTTTGGAGTTACAATTAATTTCTGGTCAAAATTTTTTTAATCGTTTACTGTTCTAATTATAATTTCTTTCGGTTTATACAGATTATTTTCTCGCCGCCGGAACGCGAACCATTTTATACAGATCTGCACTTCTTGGATTCCAAAATAATTTTTGGTAAAAATTTTTTTTAATCGTTTTATTTTGTAATTATATTTTCTTTCTGTTTATACAGATCCAAAGCTCGCCGCCGGAACACGAACCATTGTATGCATATCTTTACTTTTTGGATTCCAAAATAAATCGACATTAAATTTTTTTAATCATTTTATGTTGTAATTATATTTTCTATCGGTTTATACAGATCCGCCTCTCGCCGCCGGAACACGAACCAATCACAAAAAGATTCTGTTGCAATTAATCGTCTTCCTAATTCTGTTTCTAGATTTTATTCGGTGGATTTTACACAATATATATGTTTTCTCGGATGATGATTTTAGATATTGATTGTGTTTTTAACAGAATTACGATATCATTTGTGAAACAATTATGTTTTTTTGCATTGTTTTGTTTTTTGGATGATAATTCCCCAACAAATTGTTTTGTTTCTATTAACTAATAATATTTAGAAATCAATAAACTTGGAACATCATATTCCTATTAACAATAATTTTTTTGATATTACTATTTTATTTAATCATCATATTATGGTTAATATTACAATATATTTAAGCTAATTCATTAATTTCATATTGAATAAGTACTTCAAATATCATTCAATTAATTTTCATATAATGATACAATTACACAATATTAGATTAGATAATTTTTTATTTTCAATTATGTTATTAGAATTGTAAAAACTAAATTTAATTGAAATTTACAATTATTGTAATATTCACATCATAATTGAAATTCATATAGTAGGAATCAATCGATTAAGAGATAATCAGTGTGATAATCTATACTATAAAAAATTCGAATCCCTTAAAATAAATATTACGTAATACTCTAATCACTGTAAGAATTATAATAAACTATCTAAGAAATGAAAAGAATAAATAATTAATTTTAATTGATAATCAATAAAAATAAGGAAGAATTCCCAAGTGATACACTTCTGAAAATATAATATCCCATATAATCCATCCAATTTTTATATTCCCATTTAGGTTATATTAATCCTATTATAACACAAATTAATATTGACTATCTCAATTATACCCACACTCATATCCCCTTATGTATGGTAAGGCATCTATCATGCTCTCCATCTCTCATCTTCTCAATCTAAGTATTATCTTTCCTAATATATCGAATAAGTATTCACTTAATTTTATACGTACAATAAAATCAACTATGATTTTTATATAAATCAACAAATAATCTTTCCTCTTTCTTTGCGCTAATATGCAATTTATTGGTTCTACTAGATTTTCATTTAATATTTCCTTTCGCCTATTTATCTGTTTTCTTTTTCAATTATAAAGAAGTAGTATGCAATTATATAATAATTGTATGCAAATATAAAACAAACTGCAAAAATCTAGTATACTAGTATTATTTGTAAATAAGCATCCTACATTCTAGTATACTAGTATTATTTGCAAACAAGCATTCTACATACATAGGTGGTATGAGGTCAATAAATATTTATATGAAGTATGAAATTCAAAAAACAAGAGCAGCTACTACATATTATATAACTAGTATATAAATCGTATATGTTCATTCTAATTGACGGTAATGACATTCGACTTTTTTTTATTTTTGGTTTGCAATACTATACGTCAAGAAATGTAAATAATAGTACAATTAATTAAAGAGCTCATTCACAAAAGATCATACAATGCAACCTTTTTATTAATAAACATCTCAATAAAATTACAAAGTAGAATGTACTATGGACTTTTTCAAGGCAGACAATCTCTATCTCTTCGGCTTATGGTTTATCAAGACTTTCCTACTCACCAAGCTTCTTATCCAGCGTCGTTACTTGATTTCTTAATTAACGGAGATCCCGAGCCCTAATGGAGTATTCCCCACACAACTCTTCTAATTCACTTGTCTTCGTCGTTAGAGATCCATCTGAACTCCATAATTTTTCATCTTTTCTTTTTAGCTTAACCTCAACTGTTTAAACATCTCGACAAATGTGCCATACGACAATGGTCGGTGCACGTTCACTGATCTGGACATCACAATTTATTAAAATAAAATAAAAACTCAGTTTCAAAACCAAAAACATAAAACCAACAATATTCAATTTTGAAAATCAATAAACCAAATTAGTTGTTCACACGTTCATCAATTGTAGTAAAGTGTGCGTAATGGCAATTTTTCACAAATATAATTCATAGTATCTCTTGTAATATGTAAACGACAAACTACATCCATAATATAAATCCCATGAAATTATAAACTACCTCTTAAACACTATCAAATTGCAGACTAATTGTTTCAAAAAAACAAACAAACTATAATAGTCACATAATTCAGACTTTTGGTTCTAATTAATACCATAACACCCTATAATTTAGCAAAATATACTCATACAATTATTACATAGTCCCTGTGTAATTCATACTGTCAGACTTAGGGTATTATGTAACTTGTACTTTCAGACTTGTGATAATACATAAATATCTACTGTACTACATATAGGGCTTGAGGATGTACTTTGTAAGAATTACAAAGTGAAATTTCTTTTTCTAAACCCCACATAAATTCCTTAAACTAAGCAACAATATACATACCGAAACACAAATTCCAGACTAACCCCAAAATCCAAAAGGCAATTATTGGTAGCAGTTTAAAAATTAAGAAATCATAATAACAAATTTCATACACCAAATTGTATACTAACCCCAATTTGTAGTTCGAAACACAAAATTATACTAACAACTCCAAGAAATAACTCTTGAATCACAAATCCAATACTAAACCCAAATTATAGTTCTAAATCAACTAGAAATCCAAACACCAACTCTTAGCTCCAAAGTCGATCAACATTCAACCATATTCTTCATTTTTATTTTTAAATATTTACATTTTACATAAACTTATCCCAAATTCAAATAATATAGTTGAGCTACTGTTTTTCCACTCTTTTTGAAAACCAGACACGACCAACACTGTGCATATTTTCAGATAAATCACCATTACAAAATTGACTTAATTCATACAAATTCCGTACTAGCCCCAAATTCCATACTAATGTTTGTAGAGTTTTCGTGGTGTTGAAATGAATCAACGGGTTCATGGCTCGGTATTATCGGAATTCGATTCAATTGTGAGTTTCAATGTGTTTCAAGCTTGAAAAATAAAAGGAAAATGAAAATAACGAAATTAAACTAACTAAACTATGCTAAAAATTGAAAGAGCAAGTTGGTCGGATGCCTCGGTCGTATGCCTTAATTGAAAATGCAAGCAATTAATGAAAATAAGCAAAAACAAGCATTGTTTCACCAAGTACAAGCATGCAAGCACAAGGTACAACTATGCATAAAAACTCAAATAATGRAAATAACCAAAAATTGAAAGRATGGATGRAAAGAGCAATGAAAATTAACAAGAAAGTTTAAAACTTTAAGGAAAATAACAAGAAACAAAGCCTAGATCTAGGATTTAAGCTAAAACTATGCATGAAAATAAAAATCAAAATAAAGCATAGGAAAAACTCAAAATCAAGATGATCCAAGAGCCGATCTATGATCTAGATGTGTCACTCATCTAGATTCCATAGCCAAATCATAAGCTTCATCATGAATTCAAGGTGCTAAGGTAAAAAGCATAACATGAAGAACAAGCATGGAAATGAAGAACAAAGCATGGAATTAAAGCATAAAACATGAAATTGAAGGGAAACTTACTTGAATTAAGAAATGAAACAAAGCTTGAATGAAATTGCATAAAAAGTAACAATCCAAAGGAGTATTTGGATTCTTCTTAAGCTTACAAACCCAAGGAGGTGCTTGAATTAAATCTAATCTTGGAAATGAAATTACATCAAAGCTTGAAATTGCATCTAAATCCTAAGAGAGAGAAATTAAATCTTAAAAACTAGAGAGAGGATTTTTAATCCCAAACCCATGCTTGGGTTGGGAGAAAATGAGAGGTGTCCTACAAAATGAGAGTTGTAGTCTATTTATACTACATTTAACTGGGTTTAAATGGGCCAAAATAGCCTTAGAGGCTTGAAATTCTCGATTTTGACCAATTTTGACTCGGAGGCACCTTCCTAGACCCTTGGCTCGACCTGGCTCGATTCGGCTCAAGATGGCTTGGCAATTGCCGAGCCCAGGCGCGCATGGCTCGGCAGGTGGCTAGCCTGGGGGCTGGCAGGCGACGATGGGCGAGTGCTGGCGAGGGGTGGAGAGCGCTAGCGAGGCATGGCGCTGATCTGGGCGAGGCCTGACGAGGGATGGCGAGTGCTGGCGACGCTTGGCGAGAGGCTGCGCGGGCTAGCGAGCGCTGGCGACGCTTGGCGAGAGGCTGCGTGCGGGCGCTGGGCGGATGCGCGCGAGTACTGCCGAGAGATGTCGGCACGTGCGGGCGCTGCTCGGACACTGGGTAACCCAGTGTTGGCAGCGCTACCCAGTGTCGCTGTTCTGGCGCGAATTTTGGCGAGGCTAGGCGACGGGCGGCGTGCTTTGGCGTGCTTTGGATAGTATTCCAGAGAGTTTGGCATTTTGGAGCCTCTCTTTGGCACCGATTTTGGCACGCCTTGGCTTGGCTTGCTTGGCTTTGAATTTTAGTCCTCAATGCCTTAGCCTATAAAATAGGAATTTGAATCATAAAAAAAAACCAAGAATTTCACCAAACCTCAAGGTAATTGAACCAATTAACCCATTAAAATATAAAAATCTATCTAAAAACATGAAAAACAATAAAACAAGAAAAACGACCTAAAAACCTAACGAAAAACGACTCAAAATTACTAAAATTAATATAAAAATCTATCTAGAAACATGAAGAAAAAACACAACAATTACATGCAAAACAACTACCCCACACTTATCGGTTTGTTCGTCCTCGAACAACGAAAAGAATCGAGAGTGTACATGCAATGAACATTATGTAAAAAGAAAAATCCTTGTGCTTATCCTTATTTATATGATGAAAGTATCAACATAAACTCGCTATCGTCAAGCATTGCTCGTATTACTCTTTCTCAAATGCAAGCCAAATCGATGACTTCCTCACAAATGGAAATTTTGAGGGTGTACGCTCAATTCGCTCAAGTGTATATAGGACGTGTTTACGCTCAAGTCGGTCAATACATGCACCTTGTCAAGATTTCACAAATCGGACGCTCGAAATTGCTCAAGTACATGACCAAATAAGAATCGAAAGAGGTCTTTATTAAGGGTTGTAATGTTGGCTCTTTGGTAAGGTATGGAACTTTTGGATATAGTGGCTAACACACGATCAAACGTGATCACTAACACACAAAATCCTATCTTCTAAAACCCGAAGCTTATGATCGCTTCACCTTTCCAAATTCACCAAACTCTCATTCGAAACCCTTTTGTAGTTTCACACTCTCTCCCGACTTTATTTTCACAACACTTAGAAGCTTTATGAATTTGCTTCTTTTTGCTAAACTTAGCCTTTTTGAAAATTAGGCTTTACACTTGAATGCACGCTTTGTCACTCTTCGTGATTTGTGTTGGAATATTTTTTTTTTGTATAAGCAACTCGAAACTCAAAACTCACAATAAATTTCCCACACATCTCTTGTCAACTAACAACGCACTCTCTCACCTCACCAACGCGAAGATACAAGAGCTAAAATCGAGCTCGGCTAACAAGAAATGGGATAAAGGCTCAAGGGGGCTCATTTGGGATTTTTAAAGTAGCTTAAATATATGGATATGACTGGAACAAGTGTGATATATGTGCCTCAAGGTCATTTTCGAATTAAATCATGTACGAGCAAAATCAAACCTCCCCAATGTAATTTCCATAAAAATGCAAGCAAGCCGATAAATCACACAAGGCTTCTCACTAGTTTGCACCGAATTTGGGAGCGAAATCAAAAGAAATTTTAGAGCATTGCAATCTTTTCACGAGAAAATGTTGATTATATATATATAAAGGCGGTTTTGGACGAAGCACAAAAATTCAACCCCTCACACAAGAGGCCATAAACATGCAAAAACTCGACAAGTAAACTATTCAAACTTCCAAGCACGTGGATTTGTTCAATAATGTAATAAAGACACAAATGACACAAAAATCGACTCAACCATATAAATGCACAAATAGTAAGCGTCACTTCGCCAAGAATGCGTCACTTCGCCAAGGCTCGAGTTAAGAACAACAAAACATGCTTTTCGATACCCGGACCCTAACCACCTACCCACCCCACACTTAAACCATGCATTACCCGCATTTTAATGAGAACCAAGTAAAAGGAGGGTGAATAGAAACTTCCTTAACCGAGCGAGTTTGAGTCGAGCTCGGCAGGGTCCACCTAAGCATCTAAGCAATCCAAGTGAAAATCGAGCATGGCTAGTAACTCCCGGCTTCATGAACGCTACTAACTTATCAAATCGCCTAATGGTTGAAGTCGAAAAACCAAATCTAGAAAAGAAAATCACACAAAATTAAAAACTCAATATGTACACGAATCATAACAAAATATATTTTTTTTTATTTTTCAATTTTTTAAATGTTTTTGGATTTTTGGATTTTTGAATGTTTTTGGGTTTTTCAATAAAAGAAAGAAAGGAAGAAAGAAATGAAAAGAACTTGGGTTGCCTCCCAAGAAGCGCTTGTTTTACGTCATTAGCTTGACGTACTCCCCTTTTTTTATCAAGGTGGAAAGATCACGGGAGGTTCCACCAATACAATCTCCTCCTTGTCGGGAGGATCCACGCGTTGGAACGTTCCTGGCGCATTGCATTGCTCAAATAAGATCCGTCAAAAAGCAAACGTTCCAAGCGGACAATCAAAACTCATCTCGGCTCGGTCCTCGGGTGGAATGGTGGTTTTGTAGTGGCCCGATGACTCAATTAGGAAGTGAAAAGAATAGTGGTCCGGTTAGTGTTTTCATCGGGCAAATAGGAGTCGTCATGGGTCGATTCTCGGGTGGAATTGTTTGTTTTGAAGTGACCCGAGGACTCATCCCAAAAGCAAAAAGAGTAATGGCCGGGTATATTTTCCAACACGTGGTCGAGCAACGGGGAGGAAAACGATCGGTCTTGGTAGCCACATTTAACTTTTCAAATTCGATCAACATCCTCCATCCCATTTTATCCCTCGTGGCCATCCACTTTCCTTTCTCGTCCTCGATCCTCCTCTCGTTGTCCACAAACTCCTTGAAATTTGGAGTCAAATGCCTTTGAAATTCTTGAGGTGGTGTGGCATCATCCTCCAAAACAAGTTTATGCAAGTAAGCCCAAGGACTAGCTCCCTTTATCACTCCGGGTTTCCAACCAATATCCCCCTTGAGAACTTTAAGAATATCAACCGACCTCTCCTCTTCACCTCGGGTCGAGCTAGCCAAGATGGTAATCGACTTGCACTCCTCCTCTTTCTCGAGATAATCATCAAGTCTTCCCATCTTATCCTCTATAATCTCCACTCCAAGCAAATCCTCAAATTTCTCGACGGAGTCGACTCTCAACCCACCATCAACAATCTCTACTCCAAGAAAATCTTTAAACTCTCCAATTGGTTTATCAATAATTGCCACCTCCCCCGCCAAAAATATGTCGGTGCTCTCAACGACACATCGAGAAACATCTCCACATAAAGTGGGGTCAAATAGAGGCTCAACGGGCTCATCCACACAACGTCCCTCTACATCGACAACCGGGCTAACCTCCTCCTCTTCTTCTCGGTGCGAGTTTGCAAGGATAATATTCGACTTGCTCTCTCCATCCTCCTCAAGATAATCGTCAATTTCTTCAAGCTCATCATCAATAACCCCCACCTCCCCCTCTAAAAAGTCGTTGTTGCCCCCAACGACACATCGAGACGCATCTCCACACAAAATGGGGTCAAATAGAGGCACAACGGGCTCATCGAGAAGAAACAAGGGGCTTATCCTCACAACACCCCTCAATATCAACGGTCGGGCCAACCACCTCTTCATTAGTCTTGGCCTCCATATACGCTTCTTCGACTAACTCTTGAATCATGTCCATGAGTAAGGAATCCGCTTGAGCTTGTTTAAGCATATCGATATCGCTTGAGATTGGTCCAATGTAGCATCAAAAGCATCACACCTAGCAATCATTGCACCACACTTAGCCTCAAGAGCACCACACGTAGTGATCAACGAATTTACTTCTTGCAACAAGGCCAAAGATAGTCGGATTGGGTGGTGGAATAGGAGCATGCACCGAAACATCGAAGGCGGGAAGGGCGTTTTGGTCATTAGAGCTCGAACCTCCGAAGTACTCATAAGGATCGGGAGTCGGCGGTGGAGTAAAAGAAAGCGTAGCATAATCCGGTTCCACATGAAGTCCATGATCCCCATACACATTCTCCGAGGGATGCGTTGGCGAGGAGAGATCCGGGCAAGATTCGGGAAGATGATCACTCGTTCCACACCATCCACATCCCAAAAAAGGTCTACTAACATCTCCCATAGTGCGGATGGGAGGGCCACATGTGAAGTTGGAGCCCGGACCACCAAACAACTCCCACTCTTCCTCGTATTTATCATATACGGGTATGCTCGTCCCAAAAGTAGGAGGACCTCGACGCGGGCGGGAATTCCCAAAGTGACCATTATTCCTTTTCGGATCATGAACGGAATGACATTACCACCATACGGGGTGGGACTTGGATATCCACCCCCCACATTTCCACTCGGAGTCGTTTTCGGCACGGGATTGTAACGGGAAACGGGAGGGGCTCCATATGGGTCGTGCCTCGGGCTACGCATATTCGAAGTATCAACGTGGGAGGGCATGGTGCAAACCACGTTGCCAACGATGGATATGGTTTTGAGAAACCCGGCATGGGAGGGCATGGTGCAAACCATGTCGGGGTTTGATGGCTTTTCGAGCGTGGATGGTTCCTTGGGGGGTTATGGTACTCAAACTTGCTATCCCGAATGTGCACGCTTCAAGTTCCTATCCAAACGTGCAAGCCCCGACTTCCCACCCGTATGGCTTTGATGTTCCTCCATATTGCCGACGATGGGCGAGTGCTGGCGAGGGGTGGCGAGCGCCAGCGAGGCATGGCGGGATGGCGAGTGCTGGCAACGCTTGGCGAGAGGCTGCGCGGGCTGGCGAGCGCTGGCGACGCTTGGCGAGAGGCTGCGTGCGGGCGCTGGGCGGATGCGCGCGAGTGCTGCCGAGAGATGCTGGGCGCGTGCGGGCTGCTCGGACACTGGGGTAACCCAGTGTTGGCAGCGCTACCCAGTGTGGCTGTTCTGGCGCGAATTTTGGCGAGGCTAGGCGACGGGCGGCGTGCTTTGGCGTGCTTTGGATAGTATTCCAGAGAGTTTGGCATTTTGGAGCCTCTCTCTTTGGCCACCGATTTTGGCACGCCTTGGCTTGGCCTTGGCTTTGAATTTTAGTCCTCAATGCCTTAGCCTATAAAATAGGAATTTGAATCATAAAAAAAATCATGAATTTCACCAAACCTCAAGGTAATTGAACCAATTAACCCATTAAAATATAAAAATCTATCTAAAAACATGAAAAACAATAAAACAAGAATAAACTACCTAAAGAACCTAACGAAAAATGACTCAAAATTACTAAAATTAATATAAAAACCTATCTAGAAACATGAAGAAAAACACAACAATTACATGCAAAACAACTAAGCAGTATTTTTTTCCACATATCCTAAGTAGTATGGGATCATGAAACCTCTGTTATATCCCATACTAGTTTTACATCATGGATTACATGTACTACATTTCAAATCCTATTCTATTTTATACGTTTACTTGCAGTATATGTTAAGAACTAATATGAGATTGCAATTTGTTCAAATTATGAACCCCAAAAATATAATAAGAATTGCCCCAAGTAGTTTGTAATCCATACAAATATTATGAGGTTTGAGTAAAACTCAAATCAGTTCATTTTGTATAAAAGTATCCATAATCCCTACAGTTCATATGAAATATTAAACAAAAAAAAAACAATTTATGTTGTCTAGAGTGGTATGTAATCCCTACAGCTAGTATGTAATGTATAAAAAATTCAAATCAAATCATTTTGCCAGGGTAGTATGTAATCCCTATTTGTCAGTATGCAGTTTAGATAAATAATGTCTCCAAATGATAACTTGCTTATGCCTGATTTGATCCAGATATATATTCTAGTTATACAAAACCCAATCAAAACAGTTATTTCAAGTATACAATTTCATACTACATGTCAAGTAAAAATTATAAACTGGATATTTTAAACACAAAGAGATTATAGCATTATTCAAATTACAAACTACCAGGTCCTTGTCAAAACTTCATTTTTGGGAGACGAGATAGTTTGCATATTGATATATTAGTGTAGTCTACAATTCCTACATAATTTGGAAATGGCTTACAGATGCCCTTTGATGATCAGCATCACCTAAAAGAATTCCAACAAAAAAAATCAACAACCTTAATTTTCCAGTCACTTTGTTCACATAAATAAGAATTAGACATTGCCATATTTTTCAACTACAAAATACGTCCATCAACACGCAATTGCAAACTAGTTTGCAATTGCGTGTTGATGGACGTATTTTGTAGTTGAAAAATATGGCAATGTCTAATTCTTATTTATGTGAACAAAGTGACTGGAAAATTAAGGTTGTTGATTTTTTTTGTTGGAATTCTTTTAGGTGATGCTGATCATCAAAGGGCATCTGTAAGCCATTTCCAAATTATGTAGGAATTGTAGACTACACTAATATATCAATATGCAAACTATCTCGTCTCCCAAAAATGAAGTTTTGACAAGGACCTGGTAGTTTGTAATTTGAATAATGCTATAATCTCTTTGTGTTTAAAATATCCAGTTTATAATTTTTACTTGACATGTAGTATGAAATTGTATACTTGAAATAACTGTTTTGATTGGGTTTTGTATAACTAGAATATATATCTGGATCAAATCAGGCATAAGCAAGTTATCATTTGGAGACATTATTTATCTAAACTGCATACTGACAAATAGGGATTACATACTACCCTGGCAAAATGATTTGATTTGAATTTTTTATACATTACATACTAGCTGTAGGGATTACATACCACTCTAGACAACATAAATTGTTTTTTTTTTGTTTAATATTTCATATGAACTGTAGGGATTATGGATACTTTTATACAAAATGAACTGATTTGAGTTTTACTCAAACCTCATAATATTTGTATGGATTACAAACTACTTGGGGCAATTCTTATTATATTTTTGGGGTTCATAATTTGAACAAATTGCAATCTCATATTAGTTCTTAACATATACTGCAAGTAAACGTATAAAATAGAATAGGATTTGAAATGTAGTACATGTAATCCATGATGTAAAACTAGTATGGGATATAACAGAGGTTTCATGATTCCATACTACTTAGGATATGTGGAAAAAAATACTGCTTAGTTGTTTTGCATGTAATTGTTGTGTTTTTCTTCATGTTTCTAGATAGGTTTTTATATTAATTTTAGTAATTTTGAGTCATTTTTCGTTAGGTTCTTAGGTAGTTATTCTTGTTTTATTGTTTTTCATGTTTTTAGATAGATTTTTATATTTTAATGGGTTAATTGGTTCAATTACCTTGAGGTTTGGTGAAATTCATGATTTTTTTTATGATTCAAATTCCTATTTTATAGGCTAAGGCATTGAGGACTAAAATTCAAAGCCAAGCCAAGCCAAGGCGTGCCAAAATCGGTGCCCAAAGAGAGAGGCTCCAAAATGCCAAACTCTCTGGAATACTATCCAAAGCACGCCAAAGCACGCCGCCCGTCGCCTAGCCTCGCCAAAATTCGCGCCAGAACAGCCACACTGGGTAGCGCTGCCAACACTGGGTTACCCCAGTGTCCGAGCAGCCCGCACGCGCCCAGCATCTCTCGGCAGCACTCGCGCGCATCCGCCCAGCGCCCGCACGCAGCCTCTCGCCAAGCGTCGCCAGCGCTCGCCAGCCCGCGCAGCCTCTCGCCAAGCGTTGCCAGCACTCGCCATCCCGCCATGCCTCGCTGGCGCTCGCCACCCCTCGCCAGCACTCGCCCATCGTCGGC
>BMAC01000306.1:410190-450502 GCA_014905375.1 Phtheirospermum japonicum | reverse complement strand
TATATATATATATATATATATATATATATATATATATATATATATATATATATATATATATATATATATATACCTGTAATCATTTATACTTATTTTGTTATCTTATTACACTCTATTACCATATTTAGTTTTCCAGATATTATGGGATGACAATTATATTGAATTTTCGTCCATTTTATGTAGACACAAAAATCGTATTCTTATTTCAATAAGAATACTAATAGAGTTCATTTTTGATAATTTTGGGCATTCGCTCATAATTTTTTTATTCTTATAACAAATAAAATAATAATTTATTTGCAGATAATCAACTCTCCAAAAGATAATACAATCGTATTATTATTGATTATTAATTAAAATTAATTATTTATTCTTTTCCTTTCTTGGAGAGTTTATTATAATAATTTTATTTTTTTACGAAATTAATGTCTTTATCTCTCTATATATAGCTATATAGATTTCTACACCACTTACAAAAGCGAAAAAAATCGTCCATACACTCAAAGAAAAAAACTTTCATTTTTTTTTTTACTCAATGGCACCTATCTTTTCATTGGTCAAGGATCCTAATCCTACCAAAACATAGTCCGCACTCAAACTACGTCTTGTGAGGGCTTATGATGTGAATGCATATGGCAAGAATAATGAACTATTCACTTTTAACTGTGTTTTCAAAGATTACACTGTACGATAATTGTACATTTTTTTCTTTTATGTTTCTTTATAAATTTTAATTTATATTTTGATCATATATTAACACATTTTAATTTTCAGGGTGATGTTATTCATGCAACCGTCCCTAAGAATCATATTGTGAAGTTTAAGCCCCTGTTTGTTGTAGGTGGTCTCTATATTGTGTCAAATATTATGGTGTCAGAGATTAAAACCATGTTCAGAGTCGGACCAGGAAAATATGGCTTAAATTTCTTTAACCGTACTACAGTTAACAATTGAAACGACGACGCATTTTATTCGAATTTGTATATTTTCAAGCCTTTTCGTGAGGTTTTTGAGATGTCCATCTCCGATGAAAAAATGCTAATAGGTAGCTCTTTTAGTATTTTAAAAAATTACATGTTTTTCTCAATTTATTGATGATATTCGTTTGATCAATGCATCAACACAAAATTGAATATAAAACTATTTTTTTCGCATTAATTTTGAATATTCTTAGGTAAATCGTTGCAAATTATAACATAGATATTAATTACAAGATTTATTTTCTTAAATACATTGCAATTATCTTTTATTTTCCAGATGTTATTGCTGTCCAACCAATTCACACTCTTACGGATGGAAAACGCATCATGGATATTACTCTCAAAGATTTAGAGTTAAGTTTTTATAACAAAATATATTTTAATTAAAATTTAATTATGAATGATTTATAATACAATATATGTTGAGAAATACTATAGAAAATAATTATTTGCAAGTAATCTTACTAAAATTACATATATTGATTGTATGTCAAACAATATTTCCTTTTTCATTAGGGGATTACGACTTTCATGTACGTTTTGGGCTGAATATGCTGATGAAGTTTCTCCACAAATTCCAGCTGACTCTACTTCTCCAATTATTATTGTTATACAGTTTGCTCGAGTGAAGGAATATAAAGGTTTGAAATATTTAAAATATAACAGGTATATAATTTTTTAATGCAATGATTAAATTTTTTTAATCAAATAACAGGGGATAAGCAATGCCCAAATATTTACAATCTAACTCGAGTGATTGTCAATGGAGATGACCCTCAAATACGAAAATATGTGGAAAGGTACTAAAAGATAGCAATCTATTTCTATATTAATGTTTATATTTCAAAAAAGACTTTATAGAGTAATAATTTTTGAATATTTTTGTAGTTTATCCAAGAATAAAGTTGAATCGAGCACTATTAGTACAATATCGGAAAGATCACAATGCTTGATTGCAAATGATCTCATGACTGGATCGGTGGTTCCGAAAACAGTTCAACAGCTGTTGGACACTAATAAGGTTATAAACACGTGAAATATAAAAATAATTATAAACTTATGATTTATTATAACTAAACAAATTGTATCAACACTCCCATATTTCTTGGTTTAATAGGATGGATTTTATTGGACAAGCTGTTTGATTGTTGAAGTTGAGAATGAGTCTAACTGTTGGTACTACGCATGTTCCAAATGTTTTCATTCCCTGAAGAAAAAGGATGACAAATCCAAATGTTATAATTGCAAAAATAATCCAGAAGGTGATGGAACATATAGGTATCATTTGTACATCCTAACATACAAATCTAACATTGAACCATGTCATATTTTATAATTTTACTATTTTTTTAGATATAAGTTGGATTTGCTGGTGATGGACAGTACTGGAAACACTAGCTTTCTTTGTTGGGATAAGGATAGTTGTGATTTGATTGGTAAGAGGGCAGATGATATGAAGAAAGAAAAGGTATACACTTTCATCAATTGATATTAGCTAATTTTTTGAATGATTTAAAACGTATATATATATATATTTATGAATAATACTCATTTTTCCAGGATGCCAATCCTGATGTTGTCCCTCGCAAGATGAATGGAAGCAAAGCATGGAAACCTACTTTTATCGTAACCAAACTTTTTCTCGATTCAGAGTTGATTGCGAGATTCGAAAAAACTTTCATTGACAATGACAGTCTGGCATGATTAAAGCTTTAATCAAATGCTCATTCATAAGTTGGTATTCATATATAACAAATATATTTTTTTTATAGAACTCTGATCAGATTTCAAAGACACATCTAAGTGAGTCAGTTTGCGATAAGGTAATATATATTTTACTACTCAAGCAAGTTCAATAAACTTTTTTCTTTATTAATATTAATATACATAGTTAGATTATTTATAGTACTATATGAGCTTGGATCACGATGAAGCATCTTTTTAGTCACATTATTAACTAATCAACTTTTTCTTTATTAATATACCAAGTTCAATTAATTATTATTAGGACTATGTGAGTTTGGATGATGATGAAGCATGTTCTCATGAAAAGACTAATGTGAAGGATGATTCGTATTCCTCCATTGATGTTGATGATTCGAACCCGACCAAATGCAGTCTTGAAGAAGCATTTTCCACTAACGCATCTTTGAAGAAGTTGAAGAAAGTGATCAAGTAAGAAAAGAATTAAACATTATTCTTAAACATTATCGTTATTGTTAGCATTTTGCTTATTTTCATTTGTTGCTTAAATGAATGTTTGTCGGATGTTGTCGGAATTTTGTGATTGGTTTCAAATTTATTTAATCAATAATTATTATTGTTTATAAATTTCATATAACACTACAAATTCAAACTATCAATAATTATTATTTTTGATAAATAACAAGCTAAAATCAAAAAAGTAATTTTCTATTGTCTACACTAATATATTGAACTGTATAAGCAAATCAATTAAAATTATCAAATTTCAGAATATATTTATATATCAATCAGTTATTTTAAATAACAACACTTATTATTGTTTGAATTAAGTAAATATTAATTAAAATTGATTATTTTATAATACAAATCATTCATATACATTTTTTTATATAATTTATGTAGTACCCATAACTTTAGCTATAAATAAGTATATCTAATAGGTGGTACCTTTAATAATATATAAATATTAAAAAGTATAGACATTGAAACCCACGTATCCATGCCGTCCAAGTTGACCGTTGACCCAACTTACAACCCTAATTCAGTCTTGCAACAACATCAAAAGGCTTCGGCCCCTCAAGCCCCACAACAGTCAGTAGCCCAGCCCCAAGGTTTTAATTCCCAGCCCAATGTCCAGGCGGCCCATACGAATTATTACCATCCTGTTGTCCAGGCGGCCCAGGTGGATTTTTCAGCCCTTAATACCCAGCCCGATATCCTAGCAGCCCAGACGTCCTCTACAGCTCCCCTAAAACAGGCCCATGCGGTCTTCTCTGCAGCCCAGTCCAACGCCCAACATGATTTTTTGGCAACCAAGCTTATGGCTCCTCATTTAACCCAACAGCGGGCTTCCCCCCTTAATATAAATTACATTTGTGGATCGCCCATTTGGGGCAACCCGGGCTCAGCGACAAGGCCCGCATCCCTTCCCCCAAACCCGCCTCCGGTTAACTACTCCTTAGGAACCCCTCCAATAAAAAAGGGTGACTATTTTTCGGTTACGATTGACGAAAACATGTACCAATCTCGTGTCTCTCTTTTACGAGGCTCTCTCATTGGCCGCCTGCTCCAACCGAAGGGTTCAAAACCTCTTACGATCGCCTCCATCGAAGAATCTTTGTCTTCTGCTTGGAACATCACCGGTGACTGGAATGTTGTTCCGATTGGCAAGGAGTTTTTCAGTATCTCTTTCGCTCTTACTGAGGAACGAAACCGTGCGTTTGCCAAGACGACTTGGAAGTTTGGTTCATCTAGTCTTAGGCTCTTCCCGTGGACCCCGGATTTCAACCCATATAAGATGCCTTCGACCTCTTCTCAGGTTTGGATTCGCATTTATGAACTGCCTATTGAATACTGGGAACGATCTTTTATTTTGGATATCGCTAGGGTTGTTGGTACACCATTGCAAATTGATGAGCGTTCCCTTAATGTCTCTATTGGCCACTTTGTTCGCGTGCTGGTTGAGTTAAATCTTGATCTTACCCTTCAGGAAACAGTCATGATTGAGCGTAAGGGGTTTTGCGGTTATATCTCATTAGGTTGCGAGAACCTACCGGATTTTTGCTCGTATTGCAAAATGGTGGGGCACCTTGTTGGATCTTGCCCCACCCGCAAAACCAACACCGCCCCGACCGTGATTAGCGACGACTGGCAGACGGCTAATTCTAGATGCTCCCGTCGGCCTTCTGTTTCTCGAGATCAGAAGGACCGCACCCACACGGAACACCGCCCGGTTTTTATCCCTACTACCACCTCTGCGCTGAAGACTTCCAATGCTTTTAATGCATTACAGTCTGATCTCGATCATGAGTCCCCACCCCCAGCCCCGGTTTCCCCTCCAGGCCCCGAGCCCTCTTCCTCCGCTCCCGTTCACCCCGACCTCGTGAACACGGCTCCTAAAGCCGCTGATAATCTTGTTAATCCTTCTGGTTCGAAAGGGAAAGATTACCATACTACTTCTGAGCCTTCTGACTGTGGCTCAGACAAGGGTGAGCAACTAACTGCACAGCTCTGCAGGAAGAACCAACCAACCGTCTGCAGATCGATTGAGATAGTTAGTGATACCTCTCGACAGCTTGTGCTTTATGAGGAACCTACTTCTTCGAGCAAGATTTTTGTTGATCAGGTGGACATGGGTTCTTCGGATAAGGTCTCTCCTTCAGCGCAACATACTCCAGTAGCTTGTCTTGCACATGACGAAGGTATTATAGTGGACGAGTCGGATTTTGGCAGCCAACATCGCACCCCTATCTTTCGTAAACCTGTCACTGATCGGGAATTAATTGATATAATTAAAAAATTACAACATGAGTCTCCTACTCCTTTCATTATCAACGATGAAAAATCCTCTCCTGCACTTCACCTTATGGATATCGCTTTTGGACACTCTTGGGCGGATATGGCTGAAGACGAAGTTTCTACTCCTTTACGCAAAGCTTCAAAGAGTTCTCTTAAGCGAGGATTTCTTATGAAGCGCTAGTTTCTTTGTTTTCATTTCTTCTTCATTGTTTGTTATGTATTCAGACACTTTTCTCCTTTTTTAATAAAAGCTCCGCAACTTATTTAAAAAAAGTATAGACATTGAAACACCTTTTAAGGAAATAAAGTTATTGTTTTTTAATACATAAATATATGAATATATTATATATTATATAGAGTTTTTGTTTACAGTAAGGAAACATTCCTTAGCATACAAAAAACCACCTTTAAATAAATAATAGCTATATAGTCGGTTATTAGAATAAGCCAAAAATACGTCTAATATTTTAATCGTGTGATATTTTATCAATCGATAGATAATATATATTTGAGTGCAAGAAATTGGTTTTCCTTTTCAAATGACCGATTATACCTCAAAAAGAAATTGATTTTTCTTTTTAACGATATCTAAAAATATATATTTGATTGGTCATCCATATATTGATGAACAAAAGATTAATTGATTAAATATCTTTTCTAATATTAGTTAATTCCTACAATTAAGGAAGTCATCCGAAAATAACTAATTGGTTGATTGTAATTTAATAATATTTGGTAAAAAAGATTACTAATTATTCCTTATAAATAGATTCTTATCATCGAATGTGATTTTATTATTATCTATATAATTTGGAAAACTTCATATTTATTGGAATGCTTGGTAGGATTCTTAATTAAAATTTGTATTTTTTTTCCAAGACATTATAATATCACTTATTTACAGATTTTCAATTTGCAGATAATTGGCCCCTTTCCTATATATGACAAATCGGCTCCTTCAAATCAAGAAGTCATTCCTATCATAATTGACTCCTAAAATTATTAATAGTCATTCAATTTTTAAATATTTTTAAGATGACTAATTCACATCCGAATGAAATTGGTCAACTAATTATAAATTATAGATAAATCAAGATAAAGACAAATCATTAGTATTAATCATTTAATATTGTATTCAAAAAGATAAAGATAAATAATAGATATTAATAAATATTTATAAATACTTATCTCATTAGTATTAATCATTTTAGATTCTAAATATCAATTATGTGAGTATATTCTGTCATTGCAATTACTCTCCTTTTCTCTCTCTATATAGATTTGTGGACAATGAGTAAAATTAGAAAAAAAATTAAATCATTCATACACTCAAACTATTCAAACTCATCTTATAAACTAAAACAGTTTTCATCCTTACTGATTCTATTAACTTATTTTTCCTTCATCCTAAAGGAATGAAGAAGATTACCAAGTCAACAACTATTGGCGGCCAAAGACAATTATCTATCATAATTAACGACGGTAGTACTCATATTTTTTATAATTTCATGATTTTGTTTGTATAGTTCAATGATATCTATTTGAATATCATAATTTTTTTATTTTCAATTTTATTTGATAATAGATTTTTTTATTTTTTTTTTCAACTTAATATGCAATTCATTTTTTCTTGATGAAGTTTCTCTAAAATGCATAATTATTTCAATTTTTATTTCTTTAAGTAAATTGTAAAAAAAAATTATGCGTACAACTTAATAGGTTTCAAAAGTAATTATTATATTACTTCAACTTATATTTTTATAAATTATAATATTTTAATTTAATTATATCAATTAATCTTGCTACATTTAGGAACTATTAATACATAAGTTAATAAATAAATAATAAATATAGCAAGAGTTATAATCTGGAATTTTAATATTAAATAGTGATATTTTCTATCACACTATAAATTCAAGGTTTTTTTTGGAGAAGTTATATTTGATAATAAAATAAATAATTTTTAGTCTTCTTTACGTATTCAAGTTAGTTTCTTTTGATGAGTTCATAATTATTTACGTATTTATTTCTTGAAAATTAATATTAACGTGTGTATTAAATGTTTAGGTATTAAACAGTTGATCTTAACTAACAATATATTCTTTATATCAGATTTCTAAAGTTCGTCAAATTTCAATACATTTCAAACTTTTATTTTGCAGAAAATACCAGTTTATCTGAAGCGACTTCCATAAACCGTTACACAAATCGTGACAATGATACAAATAATTTACAATCATCGGTAGTGGCTCAAGAAAATATTCTTTTCAGAGATTTCCGATGGCCGATACTTCTAATGGTAATTTATTATTTTATTATTATAACTGAATGTTCATATCTTATTATAATTTTTGTGCAATTATAACTAATTTTAAATGTTTTATGAAACGACACACTCAATTTTAATTTACCTTTCGGTTCGTACTATTATCTTTAAACTATATTATTGGTAGGATTATTATTATCACTATTATGGTTATTGTTATTGTTGTTTTTGTTGTAGTAGTTGTTGTTGTTGTTGATAATGATGATGATGTTGTTTTTTGTTGCCACAATATAGTTATCAATTGACAAGTATAATTATATAGTCTTCAATTATTCAATCCAATTATACCTTGAGTCTTAAAACTTTCAAATTAGTTTTAATAAACAAATTACTATTTAATTTACGTATTCTACAAACAAGATAGAATAAGACGTGTAAGGTATATTTGAGCTCAGAGAGTGCGTGCAAATCCAATACAAATGTTGACATTTTGCAAGACGTCCATTCAACTGAGTTTTTGAACACAATCAAGTGTTCTGGGTTGCCGAATCATGAGCTACGATTGAAGGTTGGTACTCCAATCATGTTGTTAAGAAATATTGATCATTCACTTGGTTTGTGCAATGGAACTAGATTGGTAGTTACGAAACTGGGTGATCATATTTTGGAGGCAACGATTCTCCAAGGAAGTAACGCGGGTGAATTAGTACTCATCCCACGAATGACCGTAACACCATCGGATCCCAGGTTGCCGTTTAAGTTTCAACAAAGGCAATTTCCGGTTATTCTGTCGTATGCAATGACAATTAATAAAATTCAAGGCCAATCCCTATCCCACGTTGGACTTTTCTTGAAAAAACCTGTTTTTTCAGTAATGGTCAACTGTATGTTGCGATATCAAGGGTCACCAACCGAAAAGGTTTAAAAATCTTGATTTGCGATGATGAAAACAAACGTAGGAAAAAGACTACGAATGTTGTGTACAAGGAAGTATTTCATAATTTGTAAATGATAAGAATCTGATTAATAACAGTTTTGTTAACCATGCTCCATATAATGTTTAATTCTTCAGTTTTTATAATTTATTATTTTGACCTTTACCTTATTCTACTTTGGTTAAAATTAGTATAACCACTTATTTATTATATTATCTACATAAAAATAATATTAAAAAATTAATAAATTAAACCTTCAAATTTTTTCCCCGTGCAACGCACGAGTGTAATACTAGTATATATAAAGAGGGAGTCTTGAAGGAGAGAGAAACAATTAGAAAAAAACGTGGAGAAAATCTTTGATAAATAATGTGTTCTTCTGCCCACCCAACGTCTTTAATATTTTTATCATCTACTTATTAAATTTTTCTTTAATTATCAATAAATTATTAACATTAATGATATATTATCTGTCGCACATTCCTTATCTATGAAATGATAAGTCAACTTTGTATTCCACTAAGAAAATGATTCCACATTATTTCTTAATTTCTACAAATTCTATTTATGGAAATACTCATAATAATATATATGTATTTTTTATCTTGAAATAATTTTCAAAGAATAGAATCTCATACTAATCACCATGAATGTATCCCTTAAATCTTACAACATTCATTAATGTTTTAATAAAGAAAATATTCATTGAAATTGAATTTCAAAGATACACTCCTCAATTAAATAAATTATCAGCCATAATTATAGCTACAATTAACCATTTATAGTACTTTTATAACATCCACACAAGTTTAAGTCAAAAACTCAACTTAGTTTTTATATGAAGAAGAATATCACCATGTTGTCAATTAGAGGTATTCCATAATTAAATAAATTAGTAATCATAATTTCAGTTAACATCAATGATTTATTTCAATTATATATTATACATACATGTAATTGAATAATTTGAGTTACAATCAATTATTTACATTTTATGGAATGAATAAAAAGTTTATAAGGAAAGTCAACTTTGTATATCACTATAAATATAGTCCACATTATTTCTTACTTATCACAAATTTTATTTATGAAATTACTCTCTATTTGTGTGTGTAGGTAGGTAGATAAATAGATAGATAGATAGATTTCTACCAAGTTGAGAAAAATAAGAAAAAAGAATATTCATACAATCAAATTGACGAGATTATTTTGTTCTCCAATAACACCGATCATTTCACTGGTGAAGGATCTTAATCCCACCAAAACACCGTAAAAAAATGATTTTTCATGTATGAGAATTCCTTATATAGAGTACTCAATCACTATTATATAATTACCCAAATCAGTCAAAAGACTAAAACATTGTAAATGATGAAAATAACAATCAAATAATCCAATTAATACTAAATTATCTCATTCTAGGAACCATTCTTATATTTCAAAATACACGATTACACATAATGATATAATATTATTCTCACATTCCTTATCTATGAAATGATAAGTCACATTTGTTAACCACTAATAAAAATACTCCACATTATTTCTTAATTGGTACAAATTTTATTTATGGAAATACTCATAATCATATATGTGTATTTTTGAATTATCTTGAAACAATTTTCAAAGAATATAATCTCATACTTATCACCATGAATGTATCTCTTAAATTTTACAACATTCATTAACGTTTTAAAATGAAAAATATTTATTCAAATTGAATTTCATAGATACACTCCTCAAATTAAATGAATTATCACCCATAATTTTAGCTACAATTAACAATTTATAGTACTTTTATAACATACACACACGTTTAAGTCAAGAACTCAACTTAGTGTTTATATGAAGAAGAATATTACCATGTTGTCAATGTGAGATATTCCATAATTAAATATATTAGCAGTCATATTTAAGTTAACATCACTGATTCATTTCAATTATGTATTATATATGCATGTAATTGAGTAAATTTGAGTTACTAATAAATATAGTCCACATTATTCTTACTTATTAATAGACCGGGGTTGCCCCCAGATCAGTCTTATCACGCTCCAAACTCCTCTATGCCTTTCTCAGTCCATTTTAGGCCGCATCAACCATCCCCTCCCCCTAGTTATGATAAGCTGGTTCACTTCGGCCTCGCCACAAGCGGTCCATATTCTACTTTCCCTCTCCTTCGTGTCCCGTGCCCTGACAAGCCTTTATGACAAATGTCTTTTCAACTTTTCCCATTCTCCAAGGACGTTCCTTATATCTTTTCTTCTTTTTCAAATCATTATTTTTTTTTCATCTACCTTCCAGTTAAGACTTCTTCTTGCGCAAAATCAGGTACTTTCCTTCCCTTTTTGATAATGTCTTCTTCTTCTTCCTTTTTCTAACAAGGCTCTCAATCGGAGATGTCACCTCGCCTATCCCTATAAGAGCTGAATCCTACCTCCCAAGGTGACGATTCTGATGCCATCATGTGTACCCTTAGTGATAGATCCTAAGGGATTTGAAAAGGGATTTTCAGATCCCCGAAGATTTTTCTTTGAATAAACCAAGTTTTGGTGATAGAGATTCTCAGCCTCCTCCTGAGGTTTTAACCTTTTTTGTCGACTAATTTCATGGCAGCTTGCACCTCCATACTTATCCTTTTATCCTAGAGATGTCTAGGATCTACCTTATCTAGTGTACCAGTTTGTATCTAATGCGTCTAGGTTAATGGTAGGATTTTGGCTCGCAGCCCGACATTCAGGACTATCTCCTTCAGCCCAACTTTTCTATTCTCTCTACCAAGCTAAAAGTTCATCTATAGGTTTTTTCTACCTATCGGCTCGGTCCGGTGTGAGATTTCTTATTGGGTATCCGTCCTCCAACAAAGCTTGGAGGAAGAAATACTTCATCGAAAGTTTTTCGAATAGCTGGGGCTTTTCTCCTATATCTATTCCTAACTTCCTACACAATCTTCTATGAATAGGGGGGAGCGATCTTCCTCGCTGAAGAGTATCGTCAAATGCTTAAATAGCAAAACCTTTAATCTGTCTCGCCACCTTACATCTACTACTTTGAATTTTTTCAATTCCGATGAAGAAAAATATTTTCTTCCTGCTGAGATTGGTACACATATGAATATTACTCAGTCCTCCTATATTATTGCCTTTTAATATTATTTTGAAGCGTCCATTTTTATTGCAGACACCATGATGAAAGAATTGCTAGCCGCGGAGCGTAAGAAGAAGACCTTGTCCACCAGCGACAAGTCATTACAGGAAGCTTAGGCTAGGACTGTCGATTAATCTCTTATTCCCCAGAAGCATAGCCGACCTAGTGGTGTCGGTGTGGGCTTAGGGTCTGGGGTAGCGAACCCCAGAATCTTTTTAATAAAACATCGGTCTTGGAGTCTTCAGAAGCCATTACTTTCCAGTTCACGCAGGGCTTTGCCCCTCTCCTGGCCGTCGCACCATTGAAAATTGGACCGACTCTGAGCTTGTTTTGTCTTTATGCCAAGATAAATCCAAAGTCTGTAATTCTTCTCTTTCTTTCCCTTTATCTCTCTCTCTCTCTCCATTTCTTTTCTCCCTTTTATTACCTTGGGCTTTCAATTCAAGCCGATATCAAGACATTTTGTACTAATAGCTCGGGCTCGGGGTGCTCTCCTTAATGCCAACTTGGTCCGGGAACACACAACCTTTAAGGAGAGGGAGAAAAGATTGTTGCAGCTGTGTAAGGAGAAGGATGTCATCATAAAAGGCCTCCAGGATGATCTGAAAGGAGCCCAAGAAGAGGCGACGGGGAGAGCTGTGGAAGCAAGAGCTGAGGGAGTGCTGTTTGGCCAGGCCAACTTCCCCAAGTCTAAAGAGGGACTTCAACTCATCCAATTAATCTGGAACATCACTAAGCTGGCCTTCTCTCATTCCCGTGAGCTCTGGATATTCATTTCGACTTAGACACCTATGAGAAATGGTCTTCTTTTGGGAATTCCTAAGACTCCTTTGACTGTGAAGCTCCTTTGGAGGACCCCCCCTGAGCCTGCCAGTCTCGTTTTGGACCAATAGGACAATCGCCCTCATCTATTCAAAATTGAAGCCTTTGCCGAGCATCTTCTACAGCTCTTCCATTCTCAGAGCTCAGGCCACCCCTCTCATCTAGAACATGATTTATCACTTGCCCTGTCGGGACCTACTTCTTCACCCACCTACGACGATCTGGATGAGCTGAGATAGTCCACAATTGGACAATATTTTTGGAGAAAAGAGCTTCGGGATGACTGGCAAGGGAGGAGACGAGCTGAACACTCAAGATTATGGTGTTTAGGATGTAGTAGGATTTTGTTCAGGGTATTCTGCCTTTGTAATGAGCTATATTTTTTTTATGTGTTTTGTCTTTATCTACTTAGGGTTTTCGTGAAGTAGAGATACCCTTGTAATATTTTCGCATGCTCCCGCATTTATATAAATGGTTTATTTAAGATTGCATTTTTCATAATGGATTTCGATGCTTTTCTAAAGGAGATAGACCTTCTCAAAGGGAAAAATCTCTCCTTGTTTAATGAGAGTTTTCTTCCCTCGGAGGAAAATGCAAATCTTCGTCAAGAGATTCAATAATTGTGCAAATATCTAGAGAGAAAAAGGCAACATAAATGACATGCATGAGTGGTTTGAGCTCCGTCAATTAAACCGGAAACTCCAAGAGGAGTGCAGTGATTTGGTTAATTAAGTCCAGTACTTTTTTGCTGCAATGGATTATGCCTGATCCGAGTAAAACCTTGCTGATAAGTATCGTCTCAAGTTTTACGAGATAGACCAAGAATTGTGGAGCATTCGTCGAGTATTAGTCGCTAATAGGAGAGCCTCGCCTAACAACCCCTAAATTATTTTGAATAGTTATGTAATTGTGGTATTTAATTTGTATTGCTGGCTCATGTGGGCTTGAATATTTGTACTTAGCCCTGCGGTGAGGTTTTATGTTTCTTTTGGAGATGTTCATCTAGTCCCCCTTCTCCTTCTTTTTTTTTTCCGACCAGACAGGTCAGCTATGTAGGATGCTTATCTTTATTGCGCTTTTAATCTATTTACTTGTAATGACCTAGCGCATCAATCATGTAGGGTGATTACCTTTTATTATTTGAATTATTACCTAGCATCTCTTTCTCTTGCTGACCTATTCAGTTAGCGCAGTATGGCGATTGCCCTCATCGATCTATCGGTTCTCTCTTGATTGATGGGTGGTCAGCCATTCCCCTGATGCGATTCAGGGAAAGATCATTTCCTTCTTCTCTGATCTTTTTATCTGCCAGCCACCCTCTCCCGGACCCTACTTGGATTAATGAGTTTATGCAACCTGCTGGTGATACTCATTCTCAAGTCTTTCTCTCTAATACTCTGAGCGATAAGAGATTCGTGAGGCGGTTTTCTCTCTTGCCCCTAGTAGTGCCCCTGGCCCGGATGGCTTTAATGGCCATTTCTTTGAAGAGTGTTGGGACATCGTTGGACATGACGTCTGTTTGGCAGTCCGACACTTCTTTATTTTTTCCTCCCTTCCCACTGGTTTCAATTCCAGTTTCATGGTCCTTATCCCGAAAGTTAAAAGGGGCGATGCGGTTGGAAGACTTCTGCCCGATCGCCCTTAGCAACTTCTATTTCAAGATCATCACGAAAATCATGGCTACCCATCTTGGAGTAGTCACTGGTAAGATGATCTCGGATTCTCAGTTCAGTTTTATTTCGGGCAAGCAGATTCATGACTGCATCGCTGTTGCCTCATAGGCTTTTAATTATCTCTCCTACCGCACCTTCGGTAAGAACATGATCATGAAGATAGAATTCTATAAATCTTTCGATACCTTGGATTGGGGCTTTCTAATTGCTGTCTTATGCCATTTTGGTTTTTCGGCTATCTTCACTGGGTGGGTTGAGACCATCCTTCTTTCCGCTCGCATCTCGGTACTGCTAAATGGTAGCCCTGCAGGCTATTTTAGTTGCTCCAGGGGTGTCCGTCAGGGGGATCCCCTCTCTCCCCTCCTATTCTGCATCGCGTATGATGCTCTTGCGTGTGCCCTCTATTTCGCTACGGATTATGATCTCCCTGTTCCGGTCCGGTCACTCGCTCTGCTTCCCGACCTGCCTTCTCTACGAAGATGATATCCTTGTTATGAGTCATGCTTTGACTCGTAATGCTAGGGCCATTCTGGACATCTTCCGTATCTATAGGGAGTTCTTCGGACATATTCTCCGCCCAGAGAAATCTAAGATTTACTTTGTCTCTTCGGTGACTCCTGTTATTGTCCGTCGTAGCTGTCAGGTCTCTAATTTCTCTTTGGACTCCCTCCCTGCCTCTCATCTTGGTGTCCCGATGTTCCGTGGTATCCCTCGTGCTACTCATCTCCACCCGATCCTGGATAAGACTCTGGCTAAGTTTGGAACTTGGAAGGGTTCCTCTATGTCTCTCGCTGGTCGCATTTGCCTCGTTAACTCGTTCATTACCAGCACCACGGTGCATTCCATGCTCATCCTTAAATGGCCGGCCTCTTACACGCAGACTGGAGACTGCCATTAGAAATATTGTCTGGTCGGGCGATATTTCTAAGCGTAAGCGTTGTACCTTTAACTTGGCTCGTTGCTGTGCCCCTTGTGAGGAGGGTGGCCTCGGCATCCGCTCCGTCACCACTGCCAATTCCTCGTTCCTCTTCAAATTTGCTAATAACTTGCTTAATAAGGACTTCATGGCCTTTCGTCTTCTCCGCGAGCACTTTCTTATGACGAATGGTTCCCCCCGTGCGCGTGTCTCCTCGTCCATTTGGGGTGGCATCAGGGGTCATGTTATCAGCATATTGGAGAACTCTCGTTGGATCTCTGGCAGTGACTCCAGAGTTAGCTTTTGGTGGGATAATTGGCTCGGTTACTCCATCTCTTCCCACATCAGCATTTCGGAGACGTTTAAGCCTCATTTTTCTCAGACTACTGCTGATTACTTCTTTTCTGGGGTCTGGCACCTTACAGAGAGATTCCTTGTCGCTTTCACTGATATCATCATTGACAACCTCCAGTTTCGCATTGTCCCACACAATGAGGATAAACGTGTCTGGTCTACCTCTCCTTTTGGGGATATCTTGACCAAACTTGTGTGCGACCACCTCCATCAGAAGTTTCTCAAGGTTCGGTGGGGAAGTTGGATTTGGTCTTCTCATATTCTAGCTCGACGCTCTATCACTATTTGGAAGGCGATCTTTAATCGGCTCGGTGTCTTCGATGTGATCTGCAGGCGGGGGTTCATAGGTCCTTCCTTTTGTTATGTTTTCTTTGAGAGTTCTGAGACGACGGTTGATCATATTCTCATGGACTTCCGATTTGCGTGTCACATTTGGAGCTAGATTTGAAGATTCTTTGGACATCCAGCTCCCCCTTTCAATGGTTTTGCTCATTTTTATGTTTTTGTTATTGACCGTCGTTTTAGTGCGCAAGTACTCTTCCTATGGAAAGCGACTTTCATCTTGGCGATATGGACGACCTGGCACCTCCGGTGCAATTTCATCCATAATGGAGTTCGACCTTCCACCACGGAGACTCTTATTCTCATCCGTTCACTCATTTTGGAGTCTGCCACCCTCGATCATGGTACGATGGCAAACACTGTTAGAGACCTAATTTATTTGCACAAATTGGGTGTGCGTGGTAGGCCCACGCCTCCGCCCACCCTTACCCCTATGTCCTGGTTGCCCCCCTCACCTGTCTGGGTTAAGGTGAGCACGGATAGCAGTGCTCTGGGCTGTCCCGGAGATTGCATCACAGCGGGAATTTTCCGCACGTGCCGGGGCTTTGTAAAAGGCAGCTTCTCGAGATCGCTTGACCAGGGTTTTGCCTTTGAGGTTGAGTTGGAGGCCACAATTATTGCGGTCGAGGAGGCTGACTAAAGAGGCTGGAGACGGATTTGTCTGGAATCTGACTCGACTTATGTGGTGGAGCTTTTAGTGAAGCGTAGCCTGGATGTCCCTTGGCGCTTCCTGACTCGTTGGCGTTGTATTCTTTTTATCACTACCTCGATCGAGTTCATGGTTTCACATGTTTATCGAGAAGGCAATCGCGCCGCTGATGCGCTCTCTAATTCTGATTCTTCTCATTACGACTGGTTCACGTCACCTCCGGCGTTCCTCCTAGATCTGGTGAACGGTGATATTTTGGGTAAAATGGTGAACCGTTCATCACGATCTTGACATCATCCCCTCGGATGGCAGTTTAATCTCGGTTCGGCTAAGAACCTTGATATTGCTGCTTTTTAGATCACGACTTACTTGTTGTAGTTTATTTTTACACTTAGCCGGCTTGTGGCTCTTAGGTTTTTATATCGCTCTGTTATGTTCCTTCTACTACTGGCATGGTGAGGGTACTCTTTCCTCTACAAGGGTTTCTCCCACAAGGGTGGGTTTATCTCGAGAGGTTTTAATGAGACCCGAACAGATGCCTTCAGTTAGAGAATGGACGTCGTGATCTATGTTTGTATGAACGATTTTCCTCTTTTTAATAATAATTTCGCACTTAAAAAAAATCAAACAATTAAGGATGATCCAATAATCAAGTTAATTGCTCCGTTCGATATTCTCTGCAAACTTAAAAACATTGACTATAAGTTACAAAACTAGTTGCAATGGAAAAATACTCCATAAATAAAAATTGACGTAATTTCTTATTATTATTTTGAATTCGAGAAACAGACAATTGGATGTCAAGAGGGTCATGAATTTTATAGACTACTTTTGAAACACACCCAAAGGAATTACTAATTGAATACAATCTATTGTAGGTGTCAACTAATGAAGGCTCGATTGACACGTGTAATTTTTTAGTGTTATGTAGGCCGATTTGTCAAATTTTGGAGTTCTAGAGTTCTTATCAAACCTAAGATCGGAGATGATAATATACTCTAAGTGTCAGCTAATGAAGGCTCGACTAACACGTGTAGTTTTTTGATTTTATGTATGCCGCTAATTCTGAAGTTACAAATTCTAATCAAACCTAAGTTAGGAGATGACGTGTTTGTCGCGATGAATGTTTTCAACGGTGACAACCAAATCGCTGGGTCAATTACTGCTTGACACTAATATTTCTCAATAAAATATTATTGTACTCTTTTCTCTCACAAACTCTTACCTCTATAAATCAAAATTACCCCATAATCTTCCCTTAAAATCTAAACAATTATTTAATAAAAAAACACAAAAAATGCAACATAATACTAAATCTCAAAACTTAAAATAAAAAATATAATAATGAATTGTTTAATAAATTCTAAAAATAAAAAAACTCAAACAATAGTATATAATAAATTTTAAGTCGTGAAGATTTATAAAACAAGTTAAAAAACTATTTAATCATGAATTACTTGATATATTTAAAAAGAAAAAACATAATAAAAATGTTATAATAAAAAAATCTCATTTGGCAAGGAATACCATTCGTTGTGCATGATATATAACATATCTCATATTCAATAGTGGAAACTTGTATGATATGTTAAAATGATAATAATATTAATGCGAAACACTGGTAACAATATTAATATTATGATTTAATATTACAAATAAGTAGTATTTTAAATTTTAAAATATTTATATTTGTACAAAATATTAGTATATTATAATATAAATGAGAATACGACATTCATATTCTTTTTAAATTAAAGATACTTCTATATTTTATTTGTAATTATTACAAAATATTTAAAAAATAATATTTTATAATTTAAGTTTAATTTCTGAGTCAATTTTATTTTAAAAAAGTCAGAATGGTTGAAATTATTTTTTTGGACAAGAGCCGCATCGTATCGTTTGTATCAACAAATTTATATTTATCAAGCACATAATTCATTTCAATGAGATTTAAACTAGTAAAAAAAAAAAAAAAAATCAATAAGAGAAGGACTGATGGCATGGGGGAGAAGAAAGGAAAACAGAACGTAGCGGGATGGCGGACAATCTTCCAACGGCCTAACCCGCAAAATCCTCATATACAGCCACGCGTCCCCCTCTTCATTTCAATTCTCCCTCCTTTTTCCCGTACTTCCCATCTCTCCCTCTCTCATCTCATCATACTCCCCCACCCTTTCATATTCCTTTCATTTTTAGTTACACGCAGAACGCACACACCTCTTTCTTTCTCCAGAAAATTCCATTAATGTGATTTGATTTACACGGTAAAAATAAAGACATTCGGACGTGCGCACAAACGTACGTGGAATGACGGATCCAATTTCGGGCTAAGGTGAGCTATTTTCATCCATTTCTATGGGATTTTGTTTTTAATTGACAGATTGACTAATTATGTGCGGTGGATATCAGATACTGAAGCTGATTGAGCGAAGAAAGAGAAAACGAAGAAGAAGAAGAGAGAGAGAGAGAGAGAGAGGGCGGAGAGGGAGATTTCTGCTCAGCTCGCCTAAGCTTTGCTGAGGAATTGGTTGATTAATTCCTCAGGGATAGCTACAGGGAGAGGTGAGCGATATATTGAAGATGGCGTCGGCGGGAAATTATGATCAGTCAGCGCTGACTCGCCGGCCGTCGCGTAGTGCCGCCACCACGACATTCTCCATGGAGGTGTTTGATAATGAGGTTGTCCCGTCCTCACTCCAGTCTTCTATTGCCCCCATCCTCCGCGTTGCCGCTGAGATCCAGAATGAACGCCCACGTGTAGCCTACCTCTGTACGTCCCTGTTCCATTTCCCCATCCTTTCTATGCTACTGTTCTCCATGATTATCATGACCTGTTTGCATCAATATGAATTTTGCAACATTTTGTTTGCGTATTCTAATTACGCCACATTCAGATGAATTCTAGCGGTTGTCTGCATACATGTATATATTTGCAACATGCACTAAAATGGAATTATTATTAAAGGAGAAATATGCATCATAGTCTCGTTTCACCTCATCCTAAGCTATTGCATTTTGCGGTGTTACCACTGATGCAAGTATAGACTCTGTACAACTATTAAGGAACATAATTAATGAGCTGCATCTTTGTTCTATGAGTTGTTCATTAACCTGAAAAGTTTCATTTCATTTTGAATCAACTGTGTGTAAGTTTAGCACTTAACATTCAAACTTATAAGCTTCTGTGTTTGTCGGAGAAAAGTGTATATGCTTTTTCTTGATGCTCGGTATAGTTTTTGTTAAAGCAATTCACTCGTCGTGATTATTGGATAGGTCGATTTTATGCCTATGAGAAGACGAACAGATTGGACCCGAATTCCACTGGACGTGGTGTACGGCAATTCAAGACTAGTCTCCATCAAAGGCTAGAACGGGTATATATGATATTTCTTATTTAACCCTATATTTACTTAACAAAAGCTACACATCATATTATACAGTTGTCTTTTCTATACAAAATAATAATATGAAGAGAGGGGAATTTTATATAATAAGCACAGTTAATTTAGACTGTTTTTTTTTCTTCCTGAAATGGAAGAGATCCAAAATGTAAGGAGTTACTTTGCATTATCATTATACACTATTTACACATTTATATGTAATTAATATATGAGTTTTATTTTTAGATTATTTACTCTCCGCGTCCTTCCTAAAATCAAACCCTAATAAGTACTTTGACACACTTTATGTGCACATTTCAATTGAAATTATATTTATAATTTCTAGAATACTAAGTTTATTAAGTTGCATATTTGTTTTAATTCATGGTAAAAACATAATCATACAAATCTAAAAGTCATAGCTAATTTTGAATAAAGGTAATATGTTATATATATATATAACTTGTGAGATGCATCAAGCAAGAGGGAAACACATTTAAGTAGTGTTCGTCAACTACTCAAATTATTGTTGCTTGAATCATTAATCTTCAACCACTTTCACCATCTTGGAGTTGTCAGTGGTGAGTTAGAGCACTCATTTACAGAATTAAGATTCAAAATCAACTGATATAGTTGGTTTGCTTTGATCCTTGTTTATTTTTTTCTTTTGCTTCTATCTGTTTATAATTGCCTAAGAATTGAAATACTGGATGCTAAATGGGACCAGGAGCTGGTCTGAGTTAGTTTTACAAACTAAATGTATGAAGTGGACCATGTTCACAATTTATTGTAAAAGAGAATCAGTAGTCTAATCAGAAGTTTGTTAATAGTTTCTCTTATATCTCAAGAATAAAACTACTTGTAAACTCCAATTCAGGACAATGCATCAACTCTTGCTGCTCGGGTCAAGAAGACAGATGCTCGAGAAATTGAAAGCTTTTACAAGCAATACTACGAGCACTATGTTTTGGCACTTAACAAGGGGGAGCAAGCTGATAGGTGCCCAGCTGACAACTCAATACTTTCTCAGCAGTTCTTTTCATGAAAAGTTATACGTTTTAAAAGTGTCTTGTTAAACTTATTAATGTATTGTAGTTGAGTTTTCTTTTGGCAGAGCTCAGCTTGGAAAAGCTTACCTGACAGCTGGTGTGCTGTTTGAGGTGCTTTGTGCTGTTAATAAGACCGAAAGAGTCGAAGAAGTTGCTCCTGAGGTCAGCTTTCATCATAGTTAAATGAATTGTTTACATATTGTTAAATGGTGTGCTTTTTTTACGCTTTCTCTCTTTCCCTTTTGTAAATAAAATTTCAAGCACTTGAGGCATTGACGCCACAAAGATCTTTGCTATATTAAAATAATTGTTATTGAACAGATTATGGCTGCAGCAAATGATGTCCAGGCAAAAAAGGAAATATATGCTCCGTATAACATTCTTCCACTGGATTCTGCAGGGGCATCACAGTCCATCATGCAGCTTGATGAGGTGATGCATTTTTAGCATTGGTGAATTTTTTTTCTTTTTTTTTTCCCCATATCTTAATGAGTTGGGAGGAGTGGTTGGAGAGGAGGGGCTAAATTACAAAGAAAATGTAAGAAAACTCAGGGTTTGAACCCTTGTCAAAACCCTTGCTAAGGGTGAGTGATACAACTTGAGCTACAACGATCATGGGACCATTGGTCACTGTTATTTTATATAAAGTTTCATTCCTTAAAATACTTAGTGGCATTATATTCTGTGATGATATCAGGTGAAAGCTTCTGTGGCTTCTTTATGGAACACTGCTAGCCTAACCTGGCCTGCCTCGTTTGAGCAACATCGTCAGAAAACAGGGGAGTTGGACTTGCTTGATTGGCTGAGGGCCATGTATGGGTTTCAGGCATGTCTTATATTGTTGAATTGGAGAAAGATATAAGCCATTCATGCTTATTTTTAGATGAAGATATATAATCACTGGGTCACTTTGATATCTACAGAGGGACAATGTCAGGAACCAAAGGGAGCACTTGATTTTACTGCTTGCAAATATTCAGGCAAGGCTAATCCCCAAGCCGGAACCGCAAAATAAAGTATGTATCCCTATCTGTTTTCCTCCAATGAAGTGGAATCTCACAAAGTTATATGTTTGACCACAATCATATGGAGCATCCAGTATTTTCTTCACTTTAATAGAGCTAGTGTTCTATATGGACCTCGGTGTTACCCTGAAATACTAATCATCACACGCTTGCAGCTATTGATTTGCTTTCTAGCATAAGTTTTCCCAACACATTTAATCTTGATTACTTCACACTATTTTACTCAAGCAGAATAAGTAAGTTTTATTTTTATTAGCTTGATGATCGAGCTGTTGATGCACTTATGAATAAACTTTTCAAGAACTACAAGACTTGGTGTAAATACTTGGGAAGAAAACACAGTTTAAGGTGAGATGATAAGATTTTCGAGTAACTTAACTACAATTTTAGATTATACGGAGTTTCTGATGACTAATAAGTAAACCGTGATGTTCATAGGCTCCCCCAGGGGCAGCAGGAAGTGCAACAAAGAAAGATACTTTATATGGGACTTTATCTTCTTATCTGGGGTGAAGCAGCTAATGTCCGCTTCATGCCAGAGTGCCTATGCTACATTTTCCACAATGTGAGTTATATACTTGCTTTACATGATACCCAATCAATGTAGAAAAAAATGCCTTGACATGCACTGCTTGAAGTGATATCGATGAATTTCATAAATATTATCTTTTGGATTGTATGAGATGATGTTCAGATGGCATATGAACTCCATGGACTCTTAGCTGGAAATGTCAGCATTGTTACTGGAGAAAACATTAAGCCTTCTTATGGTGGGGATGATGAATCTTTCTTGCGGAAAGTTATTACACCCATGTACCGAGTGATTGAAAAGGTACTCTTTTCGTCGGAGCAATGCATGTACTTATGCTTCAAATATAACAAAATGGTGCTTGTCTTCTCCAGGAAGCCAAAAAAGGCAAAAACGGGAAAGCACCCCACTCAGCCTGGTGCAACTATGATGATTTAAACGAGTACTTCTGGTAAACAGCTAAATCGAAAAGTACTTCTCTTTTATTGATATTAACTTCATTCTTTATGAAACTATGATTTGACAAACTACTATAGGTCATCCGACTGCTTCTTTTTGGGTTGGCCAATGCGTGATGATGGTGAGTTTTTCAGATCAATCCAAGATATACCAAAGGTAAGATCAGTACTCTGGGGCATTTAACCTGTTTGGGTGGATAAAAAGCCACTTGTTTGAGTAGTAGGATTGTTGTTTCAGGGGAGACGCGCTCCTCAGAGAAAAGCTGGAAAAATGGGGAAATCATTCTTTACAGAAACCCGGACATTATGGCACACATTTCGAAGTTTTGATCGACTGTGGACCTTTTTCATACTTGCGCTACAGGTACCTAATTAAATTGATGAAAATGGAATTTCAAGATGCTCTCATCGTTTGTTTAGGTGCTTACACTGAACATTGGTACTCTTCCCTGCAGATCATGATCATCATTGCATGGAGTAAGGTTTCTGTGTTCGATATCTTCCAGAAGAATGTCCTGTACAGCTTGTCTAGTATTTTTATCACAGCAGCATTTCTTCGCTTTCTTCAGAGTATGTAGTTATCATTTTATAGCTGAGAATGTCTAACATGTTATTATTTATTGTTTGGGATATGTAACTTGAGCCTTTGAAATTAATGGCCACTCATATTTTCAAAAAGCATGGATAATTAGAGTTTTACACCTCCACTATTATCGATTATTTGACTGACAAATTTTGTTTGAAATTGCTTATAGGCATTCTGGACCTCATTCTGAACTTTCCAGGCTATCTTAGGTGGAAGTTCACTGACATTTTAAGGAACATACTAAAGATAATTGTCAGCCTTGCATGGTCCATCATCCTTCCTCTGTGTTACGTGCACCAAAAGAATTCATTTTCCTTTGGCAATATCAGAGACGTGCTCGCATTCGTTGACAAAATTAATGGTGTACCACCTTTGTACCTCATGGCGGTAGCTGTTTACCTGCTACCAAATTTATTAGCGGCAGTCTTCTTTATTTTCCCAATGCTGCGGCGCTGGATCGAGAACTCTGATTGGCTTATCATAAGATTTCTCCTTTGGTGGTCGCAGGTATGCTTCATTGTTCTTTTGCTCATGAGCACACATCCATTCATGTGTGCATAAATAAAGCTACATGCACTGATGGAAAATGTTTTACTTGCTGGATATCTGAATTCCACAGGCAAATGAGATTAACTTTTACTATTTGATGTTGCCAGTAACTAGTCTTTTAACTAAATCATTTCTAAACAAATTATCTTCTGGAAAAAATATAAAGCAAGATAGCAGTTCACTCTTGAGTCTTGGCTCATTCGCGTTCAGAAATAGAGAAGAAAAGCCAATGGTCTATGCTGTCGAGTTAGACTAGCTCTTTTCGAACAAATAAGAAACTGAATAAGATTCAATTGACCTAGATATCCATCCGTCCGTAAACTTGTTTAATATCTTTCAGGTGATACATCAATTTTTAGTTTCATTTATTAACTGAAATGCATGTACATCATAATGGCAAATGTGCTTGATGTCTCCAGATCATTGAACCTATTCATCCCTTCGACTGTTTTCCTTGATCTGTCGTCTCTATTTGGTTATGTGAACCTTTTATTTGTTGAGTTAAAATGCCAGCATGATGGTTCGATCGTAATATGTAAAATCCAGGTTGTTAAAATGATCTACATCAGCAGATAAAAGGTTATAGCACAGCTCACCCTAATGTGATTATTACTGTTTATCTGAGTAAAAGTCCAACCCCTGCAGCTCTTCCGCATTGCAATGTATAATCTAGAATTCTAGACTTTGTATAATACAGACTTAATTTTGGTTATTCTCTTAAATTATTGTTCGGATTGTTTAAATATGCGTGGAACTCTTTGCATTTTCTGAAAACACTGCTTGGATATAATATTTAGGGGAGGAATGTGAAAAGGAATAGCAAAAGCATCCCTATAAATACATTAGTTGTTAAAAACTCTAGGATGTAGTATCAGGAGAAAGAAATTAGATATTTGAATAAATTGATGAATGTCCTTCATAAATATATTTGTTGCTTCAACTCCTTGGTCTTTCTTTTGAATCCGTATGGAGTAAAAGACTTTTTCCTGGGGTGTTCTTTACCAATATCCCAGTCCAAACAAAGAAGTGAGAATTGGAGCAAAGGTGATGAAATTCAGGAGAAACAAAGTTGGCCTGGTGTAAATGCGAAATTTGTGGTGTTGCTTGAAGCAATTCTCTTTCACTGCAGCTTGCCTGCATTTGCTATAAGCATTTATTTGTCTCGAGTTGGAATTGTCTGATTGATCTGTTTAAAAGCTATTTTGCAGCCAAGAATCTACGTTGGAAGAGGAATGCATGAAAGTCAATTTGCACTCATCAAGTATGTTTCACCTAAGTTATTATGTCTTGAATCAGTTTCATTTTACATCTGACATTGATGGTGTTTTATGTCGCCCTTATTGCTAACAGGTATACTCTATTTTGGGTGTTGCTTCTTTGTTCGAAATTTGCATTCAACTATTTTATGATGGTATGTTTCACATCCTTTGTAGAATTTAAATTGCTGGCAATTTGCTTTTTCCTTTATTCCAGAGTCTTGTTTGAACCAGATAAAACCTCTGGTAAAGCCCACACAAGATATAATGGGTATTAGCCATGTTGACTATGCTTGGCACGAGTTCTTTCCAGATGGTATGTGTTCAAATCTTTTTATTTATACCCAGTGTCTTCTTAAGCTACTCAAGTTGACGTAATCTTATTCAAATGCAGCTAAGCACAACTACGGAGCTGTTGTTGCGCTGTGGGCACCGGTTATCCTTGTGGGTCTCTTTATAATTAGCAAATTTATTCTATATGATTTTCATATCCATATTCCTATCAGTTTTAATCATACTAATCTTTTATTCTCCATAACACCGTTTCATAGTTGTGATGATTTTCATTCAGGTTTACTTCATGGACACTCAGATTTGGTATGCTATATTCTCTACCTTTTGTGGAGGTTTTATTGGGGCCTTTGATCGTCTTGGAGAGGTACTGACCACTATTGAAGATAATTAATTTTCAACTAAGATTCCCGATCAATATGTTTGCAGTTATTTCCTTTTATTTTCTACATCATCATATTTACTTCTTACTCTGAGTTTCTACAGACTTTTTTTTTTTTAATTTGCCAATGAGAAACCTCAGTCCTAATCAAGTATTATTATAATAGAAAAGGAGATAAAATCAAAGTCATTGCATTTTAATCATGTCTCAAGCTTTAATATCTTTTCTCCAGTTTTGTGTTTACTAGTGTGAGAGTAATACAATTAATATACATGGTAAAGAGTTAAATTCATAGCATATATGTCATTAAATTCTTTTCAATTACTAGCCTCTTCTCTTTTTAATGATCTTTGATGTTTGAATCTATTCATAATTTTGTTGTGGATTATTTGCTCATAACGTCATTATCACATCTAATATAATAATTTTTTAATATCACATCATACTCGTTCAGTTTTCTGTTCACTTGTGCCTCTCCACAGATTCGAACTCTAGGTATGCTAAGGTCACGCTTTCAGTCGTTACCTGGTGCATTCAATGCTTTCTTGGTGCCATCTGACAAAACTAGAAAGAGAGGATATTCTCTTTCAAAGCACTTGCATGAGGTTTCTCTTCACCCGATGAAAACCTGATATGTTTTGTCTCCCTAAGTGGTGGCTATTCATCTTATTCCTGAACTTTTTATTTGCTGCTATCTGAAGGTTAACGCCAGTAGGAGAAGCGAAGCTGCGAAATTTGCTCAGTTGTGGAATGAAGTAATATGTAGCTTCCGTGAAGAAGATCTTATAAGTGACAGGAAAAGCCCCCGGCTCTTTCTTTTTATATCCTTTTCTATTCTATTTTACAGTTGAAAATTTTAATGTCGATTCGACCTAAACCTGGAATTATCTTCCTCAGGGAGATGGATCTGCTTCTTGTTCCTTATTCCTCAGATCCCAGCTTGAAACTAATTCAATGGCCTCCGTTTTTGCTTGCTAGCAAGGTAAACACTCACTTGTTGAGTTATGTATTCATGTTTATGTTCTTGTTTGACTCTCTGGCTTTGCAGATCCCAGTAGCATTGGATATGGCAGCTCAATTTCGATCAAAGGATGCCGACCTTTGGAAGCGCATATGTGCTGATGAGTATATGAAGTGTGCTGTCATTGAATGCTATGAGTCCTTTAAACTGGTACTGAATGCCTTGATCGTTGGAGAGACTGAGAAAAGGTTAACATGTTCATTCATATTTTTAAGTTGCGTTTGCTTGTGATACTCTATTATTTAACCCTGCGAAATATATTCATAAACGCAAGCAAACACTGCTGAAATCATTTTTTAAGGCTTGCCTGTTATTGTACTTCGAAACTACATCCATTAGTAGTTATATTAAATGCTTTTTTATCAGCTTTATTGTATAGCTATATGCAATTTCCTGTTTCCGTAAGCTCAAGCCTTTTGTCACGTCCCTCGTCTTTGCTAGATAAACAAAGTAGTACTTTCGTACTAGTCTACCACCCGAAGCTTGTCCTATAAAAACACCATATTACTACTATTTGCAACTCTTCACTTCTTTAATTTACTACGAATTTCGTCTATTGCATTTGCTTACACTGTAGAAAACTAAGTGAATTTAAGGTGTTATCATACAATATGTTTCTTTGTTTCTTGTAAATGTTGAGACATGAGATAATACGACAGGGATTAATATTTGGTGCATTGCAGTTCTAACATCTGCTCGCGTGAAACAGGATTATTGGAATTATTATAAAAGAAGTTGAAAGCAATGTATCAAAGAACACTTTGCTTGCCAATTTTAGATTGAGGTCTTTACCTGATCTCTGCAAGAAGTTTGTGGAACTTGTGGAGATATTGGTATGTTATTTGTGATCAAACTTCATACTGTTTAAAAATTTCTACTTTTGAGTTTCATGCATGTAAGTTTGAAATTTTCTTTCATGTTGCAGAAAGATAGAGATCCATCCAAGAAAGATAGAGTTGTTTTATTACTGCAAGATATGTTGGAAGTAGTTACCCGTGACATGATGGTGAATGAGATCCGGTTGGTATATTGTGCAGTATTTATAAGTCACATAATTAATATCCTAAAAGCTATTTTCCCTTTGTTGGATGTTTTCTGGGAAATCCTTAAGAACTTTATTTCATTAAACACAGTGAACTTGTTGAGCTTGGTCAGGGAAGCAAAGATTCTGGGAAGCAACTTTTTGCAAATATCGTGTTTCCTCCCTCAAATACAGCAAAATGGGAAGAACAGGTATTCAAGCATTTGTACCAGACACATATTACTTACCTGTAAATATACACACTCACACAGCAGTGGAATATATTGGTGGCCAATACATGAAGCACCACATCGTTTGTTTGATTCACAGATACGACGCCTCTATTTGCTACTAACTGTTAAGGAATCTGCAATTGATGTGCCAACAAACCTTGAAGCACGAAGGAGGATAACATTTTTTACCAATTCACTTTTCATGTACATGCCGCATGCTCCTCGAGTGCGCAAAATGCTGTCATTCAGGTGCTATTCATATTCCTCCCAGTTTATGCAATGCAACAGTTAGCACTACCTATTTTTTCTGTGTTTTGTGTCCTGACAGTTACTTAAAGTAACTGGTTACATCTAAATTTACAAGCTTTTTGAATACCCTAAATGTCAAGTGTAAATTTGGTACATAAACGTTGATATAGGTTTTATTAGTACAGGAAAGTTGCTTAATTAAAAGGGCCTAATCACTATTTTAATAAATTAACAATATACTTTTTTCTAAGTAAAGTCCAAAGTTCAATTTTAATATCTTCTTCTTTTTTGTGTCAAGTCTTAATTACGTTTATGGAATAAATATACTTAATAATTATTTTATCCAAAAGAACTCAAAATTAATCAATATCCAAAAGAGTTCAAAATATAATTATATTAATCAGTGATATTGTTTCTAACTCAATAATATTTTTTATTTGTATATAATATGTAATTTGTATTTGCTATACTTATTTATTGCATAAGGCTTTTGAAATTTGGATTAGTCAGTTCTTAAAGTACTTTTCTAGTTAAATTAAAAAAGAAATCAAAAAAGTTAAACTTGGTGTACATAAATTCAATGCTAGAATGATATATACGTTATTTTAGGGTTTATTTCCAATAGCCGGTGAGGTTAGGAATTATCATTTTGCACTACTTTATATTATTTAATATATAACATCCAACATTTTTGTCGTTTTTCTTCTATATATAAAATCAACTTTCATTTAGAAATTGTATTGACATATTTCATTTTTCAAGAAAAGTATACTACTTACTAAACTTTGAATGACTAATAATCGCTTTAATGACTCCTGTTACATGCGTATAGTATATTGTTGGAAAGCTTTTTCAAAATTTAGTTCAACACCGAATTAAAATTATTTGGAAAGTTTAAGTATTCCAAAAAGTGTAATAAAAGCTTATTTGAAAAGTTGTATTCCGAAGACACACTTTGAGTTTTGGGAAAATAAAAGGAAAATTAACTTATAACTAATAAAAGCTTACTAAACATGGAAATTACTTTATTACCTAATAATTAACAATGTTAGAAGAATATTGAATGATATTTTAGCACAACCAAAATTTAGCAAAAACATTACACTTTTAGAAGTTGACTGCAGATAGATTTAAAACATTAGGCTTCTTATTGCATATGCTGACCATTCTTGAATTAATCAAGCTACTGTCTTCTACATAACAATCTACAATTTTCCCTGCAGTGTCATGACTCCATACTACAGTGAGGAGACTGTCTATTCCAAGACTGACCTTGAAATGGAAAACGAAGATGGTGTATCAATTTTATATTATCTTCAAAAGATTTATCCTGGTTTGCCTATTGTTCCCAATCTACATTATTATAAGAGTGTTTTGAATTGCTAGTTATTCCCCTAATCCGGTACCATTAAATTTGACATCCATATTAACACTTTCAGATGAATGGACTAACTTCATGGAACGTCTGAATTGCAAAGGATCTGAAATTTGGGAAAACGAGGAAAACATACTGCAACTCCGACACTGGGCCTCTTTAAGAGGACAAACTCTTTGCAGAACAGGTTAGTTGAGTTTCTCAGCCTCCTTCCTCATCTAACATGATCTCCCTAATCCATTGGAATTGTTAGTTTGATAATATATCTTTTGTCATGCAGTCAGAGGGATGATGTATTATCGGAGGGCATTGAAGCTTCAAGCTTTTCTAGACATGGCTACAGAAGATGGTAAAACAAAAATCTTTTCTACAAATATACTACAGATTTTTAAGAATGTGAATGAGATGTGACAAAAGGAAGATTTCATAGCACTTTCATGTCTAATTCTATCACTTCGTTAAAAAACAAAATTACTACTTGCACGTCTCATTTATTGATTACATGTTGTGCGACTGGTCTATACCAAGAAACAAAATGAAAAATAGAATTTAGAAAACTTTAGCTACCTAATAAATCTGTAGAAACTTTAAAACAGCGGATAATGTATAGTTTATTCTTAACAGTCTCTTCAAGCCAAACTGTGAACTGCTCAAACTGACAATTTGTAATGTGCAATGTGTCGAGAAACTAACAACAGAAGTAATTATCAGATTACTTGAGAAATTTTTTGATTGCTTTTGCCTAATTTGAACAGAGATACTTGAAGGCTATAGAACTATTACAGAACCATCAGCAGCAGACAGGAAGAGTCAAAGATCCATGTATACTCAATTAGAAGCTGTAGCTGACATGAAGTTTACTTATGTTGCCACCTGCCAGAACTATGGGAACCAGAAGAGAAGTGGAGATCGACGCGCAACTGACATTTTAAACTTGATGGTTAAGTAAGTTGTACACTTGTGACATAGAAGAGATAATCTAGTAGAGTTCTTCTCAAACCTAATGCTAATGAGCTCATTTGATTTAACTGTTGGTTTCTCTACATCTTTGCAGTAATCCATCTCTTCGAGTAGCATATATAGATGAAGTGGAGGAAAGAGAAGGTGGAAAAAACCAGAAGGTTTATTACTCCGTATTAGTTAAAGCGGTGGATAACCTTGATCAGGTAAATATTTTTCTCTTTAAAGAAAATATCAAAGTGATTTGGTTTGGACTTCAAGGCTGATTCAATTTTGTTTGATTTCCATAGGAAATCTACCGTATTAAGCTGCCTGGGCAAGCAAAGATAGGAGAAGGGAAACCCGAAAATCAAAATCATGCTATTATTTTTACCCGAGGGGAAGCTCTTCAGACCATTGATATGAACCAGGTAAAGTTGAAGAAGTCTGAAGTCATTACTTCAATAACACTTATCTTGGGAGTTGGGAAACAAATCAAGTTTCTTGCTTCTTTTGTAGGATAACTATTTGGAAGAAGCTTTTAAGATGCGCAATCTACTTGAGGAATTTAATCAGGATCATGGGGTACGACCGCCTACAATCCTAGGTGTTCGCGAGCATATTTTTACTGGAAGGTTGGGTATTCGTTGCTATTTTTCTGTCAGTTTGGTATATTCAAGTTTAGCTCTCTAATGTTTCTTATCTTTAATTGCAGTGTGTCATCTTTGGCTTGGTTTATGTCAAACCAAGAAACAAGCTTTGTTACAATCGGCCAAAGAGTTCTTGCAAGGCCTTTAAAGTATGTTCATTTATTTTCAATTTGTTTTTCATGAATCAACAAAATAAGAACTATTACTTGGTTTGTGTTCAGTAAATTTGCTATGAAATTATTTCCTGTTACCATCTTTAGTGAAAGGTAGCACTTGTCATCTTTAACAATTACTTGGAAGATTTCACTATACAAATCTGGTAACTCACGTTGTAAAATCTCTATAATTTCTTAAAGTATACTAACAAAGGCACTTCCTGAACGCCAACTTCCATCAATGAGGGAATAGAAGAATTGTCATCTTCTTTGTGGAAAATGGGAAAAAAATTTCATTGCCTCCCTAGCCCTTCCCTCTAATGTTTCACACAACTTTTGAGACTATGAGTGATAGAGCAAATTTCTACTGGAATATTTTATTTACAAAGCAACATATGTTGTTCATAATCTATCTGGAGTTGTTGCAATTACATATTTTACGTAGATTTTATTATCTCCAACTACTTTGGTACAGGGTGCGCTTCCATTATGGACATCCAGACGTTTTTGACAGGATTTTCCACATAACTCGAGGAGGTATCAGCAAAGCTTCAAGGGGAATCAATCTTAGTGAGGATATATTTGCTGGTGAGAACTTAAAACCATAAATTCTCACATATCACATATTTTGCACATGCATTCTAATATGACTTATTTTCTGAAGGTTTTAATTCAACGCTAAGACGCGGAAATATTACACACCACGAATATATTCAAGTGGGGAAGGGACGAGATGTTGGTCTCAACCAGATCTCACTTTTTGAAGCCAAAGTTGCATGTGGCAATGGGGAGCAGACCCTTAGCCGTGATATCTACAGATTAGGGCATCGTTTTGACTTCTTCCGCATGTTATCATGTTACTATACGACCACTGGTTTTTATGTGAGCTCAATGGTAATATACTTCCCGTCCTGATCTTGATTATTGATATGTGAACTGGAGTTCTATAATTTTTCTTAAAAGAAAAATGAATTTGACCATAATAATATCTGTATTGGTGGTAATTGTATCCTATTTCTTTTTTGAGAAGGCTAAGAGAAACTAAAAGTATGAGAGGTCCTCCATTTAGACAATATAAGGATTACATAATTATGGAAAAGCTTATTCGTGCGTTCTGGTTAAAAATGTAAAAACTCCTGTTATTTAATCCAAATCCAGCACCCTAACTGGAACTTTGTCCCACTTTAATAGTTCAGAGCTTTAACTACAATATCGTTGCAAACCGTGACAAATTAAATGCTATACTGTACGTCCAAATTTGCAAATTGTTGCAGCTGTTTGCTTTGACCATTTTTCTCGGTTACCATTGGTATGAGTGTGACAATTTTTTGCTATGCACCGAGTACAGCACCATATAAATATTTTTGAGACTGATAGAACGATTTGATCTCCTAAACTATCATTTCATTAACACTAATAAAATATCATAGGGTTGTTAAGCATGCACATGGTGCACGTTGAATGTTTCATATTTGAATTGCAAATATTGTGGAGTCTTTCACTTGTAACTTCAGAAAAATATAGGTGAGTTTATGGTTAGATCACTTGGAACTAATTCGATCCGTAGTGAGGATTGGTGAAGAGTAATAAGCATTCTTACTTGTCTTCCTTCCAATAATTTTTGAATGAACATAGTATTACTTGGTCTATGCAGCTAGTGGTCCTTACAGTGTATGCTTACTTGTATGGTAAGCTATATCTTTCATTGAGTGGACTCGAGAAGACGATTGTCAGATACGCAAGATCCAAGGGGGATGATGCTCTGACGGCCGTCATCGCCTCTCAATCCATTGTTCAACTAGGTATATTGATGACACTGCCCATGGTTATGGAAATCGGACTAGAGAGGGGCTTTAGAACCGCAGCTGGTGACATAATAATCATGCAGCTTCAACTGGCAGCTGTATTCTTTACTTTCTCTCTTGGGACGAAGCTCCATTACTTTGGGCGAACAGTATTGCATGGCGGAGCTAAATACAGGGCCACTGGTCGTGGTTTTGTGGTGAGACATGAAAAATTTGCCGAGAATTACAGAATGTACTCGAGAAGCCATTTCACGAAAGCCCTGGAGCTGATGATTCTGCTCATTGTTTATCACGCTTATGGGAAATCTTCTTATAGCTCCTCGAGTTACTTAATACTCACTTTCTCAATGTGGTTTCTTGTTATTTCCTGGTTGTTTTCTCCCTTTCTTTTCAATCCATCGGGATTTGAATGGCAAAAGATAGTGGAGGACTTTGAGGACTGGACTAAGTGGATAAGTAACCGTGGTGGAATTGGGGTTCCAGCTACCAAGAGTTGGGAATCCTGGTGGGATGAGGAGCAAGAACATCTCCAATACACTGGTTTGTCTGGGAGCTTTTGGGAAATCATTCTGTCCCTGCGCTTCTTCTTGTACCAGTATGGAATTGTTTACCAATTGCATGTCGCCCAACATGACAAGAGTATCGTGGTGAGCATCTGAAACTAATTAATGTTCTGATGATAGTTGTGAAGCCAACAACGAACTTATTCTGAATATTTGCTTATTAATCCTCTGCTATTGTATGGTTGCAGGTTTATGGTCTGTCTTGGCTTGTTATTGTAGCTCTAATGATCATTTTGAAGGTTAGCAGCAAAACAGTATTAAGATTAATCTGCTTGCTTTTCTAATAACAGAAAAATAAATAATCCAACAATGAACTGCAGATTGTGTCTATGGGGAGAAAGAAGTTCAGCGCAGATTTCCAGTTGATGTTCAGACTTCTAAAACTGTTCATGTTCATTGCATTTGTGGTCGGACTTATTATCTCCATGAAATTCCTCGAGCTCACAATTGGAGATATTTTCGCCAGCTTGCTAGCCTTCTTGCCAACTGGATGGGCACTTCTGCAGATTGGACAAGCTTGCAGGCCAATCGTGAATGCATTGGGAATCTGGGGGTCTGTTCAAGCCCTTGCAAGAGGTTATGAGTACCTTATGGGGTTTGCCATATTTACTCCGGTAGCAATCCTGGCCTGGTTTCCGTTTGTCTCAGAGTTCCAAACTAGGCTGCTTTTTAACCAGGCCTTCAGCAGAGGTCTTCAAATTCAACGTATTCTGTCTGGTGGAAAGAAGAATAAATGAGATGAAATTTTGTAAACTCTAGGGTATTCTAGACTATATGCATTGGATACTGCAGATGTTTTGTTTTGAGGCGCGTGAAAGACAACTCCAAGCTATTGATTTTTTTTGAACGCGTCTAACAGTGACTGTCGTCCCAAAGCAGGAATACCACAAATTGCGTCCAATAGCTGACATACCACAAAAATGTATAGTTTCTCGGCCTTTTTTACATGCGCATGAGTATCATTTTGTAGAATGTATAGAATAGGAATACTATTCGATAATCCAAAGTAGGCTAAATTTCAACCAACGCACAATTTCATTTGTCTTGTAATCAATTACCTATTAGTTAATCTAACTTGCTATTTTTGGGGTTATGCAAACTTTGCTTCTTTTTTTTTTTTTTCCTGCCTTACCGTACAGTTCCTTAATGTTATATTGGGGAAAAACAAAGGCATATCCACCTATTTGTTAATGTTGTTGACACCCTAACCTATGTGTCAACTAGCCATTGATTCGGATGACATATGTCATCACTTGGTAGGTCCGAATGCTGAGTTGTCAGCTTCTAATGGTTTGTTTTAAATGTTACCTTTTGGGAATTTTTAGATTAGGTATATAAATAACAACTTTTTTACATTTTTCATTTATACTGCAAAAGCTAGGGTTTGCTCGCTTTTTCTCCCTCTCGCCCCCTCTCTCGCACGAATCTAGGGTTTCTCAATCCGTCGCTCCTAAATCTCTCTTTCCATTCCTCTTCTTCGTTTACAAACTCAAAAATCAGCGTCGTTAATTGTGGGGGTCAATTCATCAAAGCTTCTATCTAAATTTTTTTCTGTCCATTTTGAAGCTTCATTTATCAGTCGATTCATTTTTATTCTTCGTAAAACCGGCTAAATGGAGATTATTTTGTTTGAATTCTTCATTTTCTCAGTCCACTACACAATTTTTTTTCCCCATATAATCCGATTTTGGTACACCCAGCCTAACGGCGGCGAAGGCGGTGCAGAACAAGGTTGTTGTTATAGATCTGAATGGAACACTAGGCCGTCATTATCAAAGGTACGATTTTTGTTCTCAATGTAAATTTTTTTTCTCTCTTTACCTCTAAACGCTTTTTTTTTCACGACTGATTGTATTTTTGAAGCCCTTGAATGAATATATTTCGATTTTGTAGATTGCTATTTATTTATTTTGCTTATTTGTTATTATTATTTTTTAAATAAGTTGCGGCGCTTTTATTAAAAAAGGAGAAAAAGTGTCCGAGTACATAGCAAACAATGAAAAGGAAACGAAAATAAAAAAACTAGCGCTTCATAAGAAATCCTCGCTTAAGAGAACTCTTTGAAACTTTACGTGAAGGAGTAGAAGTTTCGTCTTCAGCCATATCGGTCCAAGATTGTCCAGAAGTAATGTCCATAAGGTGTAGGGCGGGAGAGGATTTTGGATCATTGATAATGAAAGGAGTAGAAGACTCCTGTTGTAATATTTTAATTATATCAATTAATTCCCGATCAGTGGCAGGTTTACGAAAAATAGGGGTGCGATGTTGGCTGCCAAAGTCCGACTCGTCCACTATAATACCTTCGTCATGAGCAAGACAAACTAATGGAGTACGTTGCGCTGAAGGAGAGACCTTATCCGAGGAACCCATGGCTATCTGATCAACAACACTCTTACTCGAAGAAGCAGATTTCTCATAAAGCACAAGTTGTCGAGAAGTGTCACAAACTATCTCACCCGATCTGCAAACGGTCGGTTGGTTCTTCCTGCAAAGCTGCGCATTTAGTTTCTCACCCTTGTCTGAGCCACTGTCAGAAGGCTCAGAAGCAGTACGGTAATTCTGCCCTACCGAACCAGAAGGAGTAACAAGAGTATCAGCGGCTTTAGGAGCCGTGGTCATAGGAGCGGGAGGTATCGGTTCGGGCTCGAAACTAGAAGTAGGCTTCAAGGTAGGAAGCGCCGAAGGATCCAGGTGGCAATCTGTACGGTTACGGACCACCGAGGCAGTGGGTGGTGACTCAGGTTCGAGATCGGACTGTAATGCGTTAAAAGCGTTGGAAGTCCTCAGAGCAGAAGTAGTAGTAGGGACTGAAACCGGACGGTGTTCCATACGTGTGCAGACCGTCGGAGCTCGAGAATTAGAATGCCGACGAGGGCGTCTGGTGTTAACCGTCTGCCAATCGTCTCTATCCGCATTCTGAGTGGTATGAATTTTGCGAGCCGAGCAAGAACCAACAAGGTGACCCACCGATTTGCAAAAACGAACAAAAATACGGTAGGTTCTCGTAACCTAGCGAAATTATTTTTGGATATTTTTGTTTGTAAAATACATTGCATTGTAGGATTTCAATCACGAATCACTTTTTTTTACACAATTTTGGAATACTTTTATTTTCAAAATTATTACTATTATTATTATTATTATTATGGTAATTTTGTTACAGGAAAGAATGTTGATTTTGTTTCTAGGATTTTAGAACACTTTTTTTATTATTTTTTAATTTATAATTTTTTTTTTATCATAGATGCATGTATTTATTAGCTTGCGATGTTACTGTTGTGTGTTGTGGGATTTGAAGTTTGTGGTGTTTTGTTTGTTGTGTGTCCTTGGCTTCTTCCCACGGGCTTGTGCTTATAGAAGCTGTCGATTTTAAGCTTCATCACTACCCAGGCTACAACATTAAACGTGGATTTGGGGGTGACGAGAATTTCAATTGCTATCCTAGCAAGACCTTCAAATTTGGGCTTAGCATTTTGATAAGGGGCATCTTTTTTTAATTGATTTTTTTAGTATTATATAATAGTGATGATAGATACAATCATATATATACATTAACTCATTTCCAGGCTCTGCTTCAGCATTGACTCTGGGTTATAATTTGGGTGTTAATTGAAAATACTTAATTTAAGTTTTTTCAGAAGGCCAACCATGCCCATGGCTAATGATGATTCAAGCAGTCTCAAGTCCCACCAGGCTTGAGGTGATGTCTTTAATTGCTTAATTTTTATTTTATTTTTTACTTTTCACTGTAAATTATTTATCCTTTTTTTTTCTTGGATAAAATTTCAGGGTAAGTTTAAGGCAATGGTAGTGTGTTTGTTTCTTGGGCTTGGATCACTTGTCTCACGGAACAGTATGCTGACTATTGAAGACTACTACTATGCTTTGTTCCCGGTATGCTGAATATTCATTTCTATGAGTATCAAAAATTTATAAAATTGTTTTACATATCAAGTTTGTGGAAAATCCACTTTGTTGGTGATCATGTTATTAAATAATTTCTTATATTGATTATAGATTCACTTTTGTTGAGGGAGTACAATTTTCAGGTCTTAAAATAATTTACTTATTTTCTTGAATCTCGAGGGTCGTATAAGTTCACATACATGTTGATTTATGTCGACAAATGTTGAGTTTTGATTTTAACTCACTTTTCCATTTAAGTTTGTTTTTTTCACTTTTGTTTGTCAATTGCGGGCTTGAAGAACATATTTCTTTACTTAAGTTTGAGTCAGTAGACGATTTTCTTTTCTGAATTCATTTTGAGTTAGTATATATAGTTCTTTTTCAGATTTCAAGTACAAGTAAATTTCTTTTATATTATCTTCAGATTAACTAATGTGTTGATTCATTCAATTGCTTTATGTGATGTTCATGTTGATTAAGAAGTTATTCATGATGCTTTTGGGAGACTGCAGGATGTTTTGATGATTATTAAGAGATTGGATTCGCCACGTCGGCTCCTGCTTCCCAGTCGGACTTCTGTATTATCAACACAATGTTAGGTCAGGCAATACGGTTGTATTGGCTGTGGTCAACAGCCAGAATGTCGGGGTCGTGGCGGTTATGAATGGGACTTTGTTGCGATGAAGAGGTTACTGTTGCAGTTTCTTTGTCACATTCTCATTCTAAGCTACAAAGTTCTATCATCCAAGTAGATTATAATGACGACTCGATTTTTTTTTTTTTTCAGTTTCATGGAATGTTCTCCCTTTTAGTATTTTTTCTTTGCTTCACTTTGATATGTAACACAGAAGTAAGATTGTTTATTTTTAGGTATATTAATCTCTTTGAGTATTCATATTTAAGTACTCACATGGTGTAAATAAATTCATTTATTCATGACTTATATTTTGAAAACCTTCCTTAGCTTTGCTTCAGCCTTTTGAGATTATTGAATTTATTGTATCTTTTAAATTTTTAGATACTCTTCTATATGGTAATCTTTATATATCATTATTGATATGTTTCATCATAATTTATTATCATACTCAAAGTCAAGCATACCATATTTGTGAAAATTATTCATAATTAAAAATGGCCGAAAGAATAGTATATTCTTCGAAACGGGAGGAATATTGATTTATCAATCAATAATCAATTCGTTTTCCTTATCATGTAATTTGTTTGTTTTTTTTTCTAATTTTTATAAAAGATATTTCAAAATTTCCATTAAAGTTTTTCAAAATTTTTATGCGTGTATCATTGTGAATAAGACCGCTAATATAATTTCCATTAAATTATTCAAAATTTGAAATCAAAAATATTATTTTCTATTTGATATTAATAAGTTATTTTATATTATTATGTATTTTTCTAATATGACCGCGTAATACGCGGGTTATTACACTAGTATTCAATAAATAAGTAATATTAAATTAAAAATTTGTATATGCATATATATATATATATATTTATATTCGAAATAAAGAAAATGAGACAACACCATGAGCATTGTTGATAGGTGGGGTACACTCACCATTTGAATACAGTGCTCGATCAATGTTCGAACTTTGTACTTTAACAATTATTTTTTGTTTTTAAACATGCATTTTTCAAACAAATGAGTTTTTTAGTTTTAAACCAAAACTCACCACCCATTTTTATGTTTTTTTTATTATTATTTTTTTTTTTTGTTTTTTCTTTCTGAAAACAGACAAACAGTGCAACTCTAAAGTTTAGAAATAACTATCACTCGTGAGTTTCCCAAAAGACGGATTTTTAGATTAGTCTCTTTTCAAATAATAAGTCTACTTTGCATGAGCCTTAATAGACTAAAATATTATGAGTAGGTCTTGGGTGAGACCGGTCTCATAAAATGAGATCATATTTTACCATTTTGTAAGGTGATCCAAACCCAGGAAACAATCCAACCTCAGACCCACCTCCTTTAATTTTTTAAATTTGTCAGAAAAATAGTAAAAAAAATCAGAAAAATCTAAAAATTTGCAGGTTGATGCGCAACAATAAGACGAACAATTGTACAACCCAGAATTACAAAACGATGAACAACGAATATTCGGTGAATTTTCTCAATTTTCAAATTAGCCGAAAAAATAGTAAAAAAAATTGAAAAAATCTGAAAATTTGCAGGTTGATGCGCAACAATAAGACGAACAATCGTACAACCCAGAATTGCAATACGATGAACAACGAATATTTGGTGAATTTTTTAATTTTTCAAACTAGCCGAAAAAATAGTAAAA
>BMAC01000306.1:385080-403271 GCA_014905375.1 Phtheirospermum japonicum | reverse complement strand
AGTAGTTTTGAATTTTACACGAGTAGTTCTGAATTTACACGAGTATTTCTGAATGTACATAAGTAGTTCTGAATTTTCGAAGAACAAAATAAAATATTTATAAAGGGTAATTTAGTACTCTTATATAATTTTTGGATTAAATGGGAAGTTGAGATTTCAATGGCCTATTTGGGAAAAAATATTTCACTAATGGTCTATATGGGAATTGAACCATAATTTTAACCTATGAAGCATACTGAAATGTGTTCTGTTTTTAATAAAAATATTTGTGATAAATCCTTCTATGTATTGAAATTATTAATATTCCAGTCTGCCTTTAGTTTGTTAATTGGTTCAGATTCTGCTATGAGTATGTTAACTATTTGTAATTAAATCTCTTCTTATTTACTGTAGTTGCATGTTCAACTTTGTATGATTACTATTGTTTGGTGTTTTTTCTTTAATGATTGACTGAACAAAATACTTATGAGAAGTCTTTTACTTTTAAACATAGATGATTGCTTCTTAAGTTATATGTAGTGTGTTATCTTATAGTATTATGCATGTTGTTTGATCTACATGGCAGGGATGTTTATGTAACCACTTAAAGACTAATTTGTAATCTGTATTTATATGGGTTGGTTTTATAAAACAGAGTATTATAACAAAATAATTTATGTTAAGCAAATAGTAAACTATTTTATTCTGTTTTAGTATGTTTACAGAGTTAACATTTTGCTCTTGAGTATGTTATGTTCAAAGTTGTAATCTCATTGTAGTTTTATTTACTTAATTTAGTTCAGTTTAACATAATTCACTTTCATATTGGAAAATGCTACTCATGAAAGGGAGGAGGCAAGCAATAACATTCAACAGAGTACTATCAACAGAAAGAAGATAAGTACACAAATAAACTTTCTGCACATAATACAATTCATACTTTCTCAACTTGGATTTTTTTAAAGATATGTCAAAGTTTATCGGCTGGAAACCTGATATGACCTATCGTAGTATGATAATGCCTCTGAATGGAGTCCAGGGTCTAAGTAGGTGTAACAACGCCACGAATGAAGACATATCTTTAAAAAAACTAACATGTGAACATAGCACTATATAATCTACTGTTTTATATTTACAGTGCAATATTAATTTTTATATGTTTAATCTAAAACTTATTACATAAATAATGCAGGTAAGGGAACATAGTACTCTGGATAAGAAACACAGAAGGAAAAAAGATAAGTACCACATTGTCCATTTTAACATTATACAAATAGATTATATACTTAATAAAATATAATTTAATACTAACTGTGTATTGCTGCATCACAGATTCAGGAAAACTGGCAAGGACACAATCCCAAGAAATACAACTCATAGGACTGCTGTTAAACAGGTACAAAAACTTTATTCACATAATTCCTTTAAGTTTTTTAAATAAGCTTAATAACATATTAATAACAATTTAAATATGTTATTAATTTCTGTAATTCACTAACTGCAGAGTTAAAGGGTTGATAGGAAAACAAATACGACAAATTCTTAATGATATTAAACTTAAAGCATAAAAAATTTACCTACCATTGTACTGTCTGTTTGTGCCCTTTTTCGTATGGTATCAGTCTTCCTCCCCATAATGTTTACTACCAATGTGCTTCTCCAAATGTATTATTATCCGTTATGTGTTTATTTTCAGATGTATGTATGCGTGTTTGTTCTTTTAATAATAGTGTAAACCCAACTGAGTTGCCGGCGACAAAATCATAAATTTATGATGTTAGGGTTAGTTATAGATAATCTTATAGGCACGCGAAGAGGCATTTAAAACAAATCTTTTTTTAAATATGTAAGATACGTATCTATATTTTTACAGTTAATAGTTAAAAGATAACCATAATACTTATCTTCTAAATAGAATCTTCGGTTATTAGAATTCTTAAAAATAGAAAATACTTTTTAGAAAGCGCCGATGATTTATATAAAACATTCTTTTCTTATTTTAAATATACCATATCACAAACTTCTCAATAATGAATGATTTGATATTTTATCAGAATTTAATTAAAAAAAAATATTTTTATATATCTATTGTTATATTTTATACAGTTATTATGAAACATTTGTTTTTAGATAATTGTATTGAGTTTTTACAACTTGGATATTAAGAAATACCAACTATTTGTGATCTTTACAAAATATTAATATATTTTTATATTTTTACCATGAATGTTTTTATTGTTCAAAATATCTACAAATTTTAAATAGTACTCTTTTCCGTATCTAACTTTTTTTTTAAATACTTGCACATTAAGTAATAACTTAGTCGTTTCTAATATATTTTTCTCAACAACATTTATATAAACAAAAAAGTTCAAATAACCATTTCAGTTTCTTTCATAATTGAAAGACGTAAACGTAGTTCACAACTTAAAAGTGTACTCAATTACCATCGTTTGGCGATGAAAAGAGAGTGCGTTAACTTCCTGTTCTATATTTTATTATGCTATACCACTATATTTAACTTTACTTTTTATAAGGTATTCGTTAGTATAATCAGAGCATGCGTTAAATATATGTACTTTATTGAATTATGTTATGCCAATTTGTTTTTGTTGTTGACTGTAATTTATTAACTTATGATGTATGTTTTAGCTGATAAATAATTCATGTCATAGATTATAGGACACTTCTATAATTGAAAATATCTTAGCGGATGAATTAGTCGTTGTTGTTCTTGCGTGAAAACAAATAAACCCTCCAACAATCCTTTTTAAACTATTTCGAAGATTAATCCATAAGTACTAATATTCCATAATAAAATATGTGTAAAAGATGAAGAAGCAATATACACTCACATAAAAGACTATTATTTGTAATTTGTAATAGTAATCTAAAAACAAAAGTTAATAATAGTAGAACATTTTTATTAAGTAAATTAAAATATGAAAAAATATATCAGATTTTAATTCAATAGATATCGTATGAGCATATAATGCTTTATAACTCAATTCAGAATAAATTCAAAATCTCAAAATCAATATTCAAAGTAACACCAAGTAAATAATAAAACCAAGGAGAATAATAAATAATTTAATAAATAGTAAAGAGATGTTCTATTCCTCATCATCCCTCACAATTCCTCAAATCCTTGGTTCGTTTTCATCATCTTCCTCATCAACCCCAACAACATTACAACCTTCTTCAAAGTCTAGGACTTCCTTCTGCACCGATTTTCCATCCTTAGATAGAACCCTAGATGTCTTCGACGAAGTAGAAGCTACCCCATCACCATCGAACATCAGCTTCCTCACGGTTGAACTATCACCATCTAGCTCAACGACATCAAACTTTTTAATAGGAGTAGTAACCTCGTCCTCGGAACAGGCGTCCTGTTCAATAGTTTCAATTTAAAATCAATCAACGCATTTAATTTCTAAAAATCTATTTCGTATTTGATTTTCAAAAATAAAAATGATCAACTACGTTACCTTTCCATTGTCGGTCTCCTCCCTTTGAATCAAAGTCAAAAGTCCGATTCCTTCAACAAAATAAAAAGAGTTGAAAAACGAAATATTTTCAAAAAACTTTCAAGCATTTCACAAAAAAAAAAGAAATAATTTGATAGAATTACTATCTTTGAAAATCTGTAAATCAAATAAATAGTATAACTCACATCCTCCTCGATAGTCCACTTGTTGTATTTTGCCACTAAAGATGGTTCGGTAATCAACCGCACCACAGAAAAAGCGCTCGATTCATTGTGGATTTGGCCAATATTGACCTTCACCTTGAAAAGAACCGTTTCATCTATGAGTTTGAGCAATTCTTCGGGTAGATCTTCATCGTGCGATTCTACATTGCCAAAAAATACCATTAAATTTGTTTTAATACAAAAACCTTTTGCCAAAATCTTTTTGAAATTAATGCCCTACCTCTAAAAATTGGACTCGAAGGTCATGGCAAGACCTTCCAATCAATTTTCAGCCTCCCGATCCCAACATAGTAGGGATGCGTTAGCCGTGGAGTCCAAGATTTCAATCTTTACTTTGTACCTTCATATCAAGAAAAAAGATGATATTTATAATTTTTTAAATATGTTTTTTTTGGTTCAATCTTTTACTTCAATAACTTAATTTATTACATAAACACGCCCAAAGAAATCTGTCTCATGCATCCACCGCACTTGAATTGATTCTCATCTTCCTCGAGTTTTCTATGGCACTTTGGGCATGCGTTGTATCACCAATCATCAATAAACGAATTGATAATAACACATATCCAAAATGTGCACGTCTGCATTGAAAATAGTGCTTTATTAAAGAACTAAATATTAAAAATAAAAATATAAGAACAACATAAATGCACAACAATTGTACCTCTTCAACGGTGTACACATAGTCGACCGGATGGAAGACGACATTGCCGGTGGCAATCTCATCAATCTCATTACGCGATAGCGTTAAACTACCGCGACTAAAAACTCTTCGTTGGATTAGCCGACCCCTTTGTAATTCTATATTTAATAAAATTCATAGTTTAAAACATATTAAGTTAATAAAAAACACAAATTTATCAAACACTAATAGAATAGAACTCAAAAAACATACCTTCTTTTAAATTTGACAATTTCTGGCACCGAACCGGAAGTAACCAACTTTGTCATCTCAAATGAATTCGATAGAGTGATAAAATCTATAATTATAAAATTACAATTATTTCAATAGATTAACGAATGGTTTAAAAATACGTTTTTTAATTAAAATAATAATAATTCGCATAAAAAACTGCAATTAGGAAATTTCTTAGATTACATAGAATCTGAAATTTATTTAAAAAAAAATATTTTTTATAAACATAAGATTAACTGAATTTAAAAACTGCAATTAGAATACATGCTGAAATTGAAAAACAGTTCGCAATAATAATTAAAAAAATGTAATTAAAAAATTTCTTAGAATGTACAGAACCTGAAGTATATGTCAAAAATAATTTTTATAAACATAAGTTAAACAGAATTTAAAAATAGAAGAATATAAGTTGCTGAAATTGAAATATTGATAAAAAATATAATTCAAATAAAAAAACTGCAATTAGAAACATAATTATATTATTACCTCTATAGAGCTTTGCACGACACATTTGCAAGATCATCACGGGAGGTTCCGCGGACAGTCCACTCTCAAAAGCCAAAACTTGGTCAACATATTCGCCCCAAAGTGTACAACTTAAGCGACGACCACTATAATACCAAAAAAACAACAAAAAATAGTTATTGACTCCTAAATAAATACAAAACAATCCAAATAATTAACTTATTAAATAATTGATAATTGATTAGGCAATCTTATAACTATAAATTACCTCAAGTCTTCGAGAATAACCTCGATCAATCTTGCTCGACGTCCTCCCATCAACTCTTTATCTTGAGGGTTACGAATTTCCACCACCTTTCCAATAACATCTACAACAACAAATTCAACTAAATTAGTTAAAAGATGACCGATTTTGAATGTTTATGTTACTATTCAAAAATATTAAGAAACTTACCAAAGAGCATCATCTCGTCAATTTTATTGACGTCGATAAGTGTTGAAAAGGATCGAAAATCATAGATGTAATTGGGAAAACCATCCTCTTTCACGTCAACCAAGATTGTTTTCGCATGAAAAATAATTTTGAATTTGGCCATGGTAGTGCGGAACTTGCCCGTATTGTTCTCCACGTAATAGTTTCTAATCGCATAAACGCGACCTTCCACTACACGATCTTCGAACAACTTCACATTGATCTTTTTTATCACCCCGGTGATGCGTCCTCCCTGTTTATAAGTGGTTAGATACAATTTACCTTAATTCTACGCCTTAATTGATTAATAATGAGTAAATATTTTGGTCCTATATAAATCTCAATGAAAAATTGACGAATAATTACCTCCGAATCATGAAATGAAATTTCAATAGAAGATTTTTGGTCCTTGTCGTCGAACTCGGATCTCGCAAACAACCGGACAACTCTAAGCTTAAGAGCCTTCTTGTTAGTACGGTCGATGTCCTTCGTCAGTCCGAATAGCGGAGGCATTGTTCCAAAAACCATAGATGCCCAAGTTTTGAAAATAGAGAGAAAACACAGGCACATTCAGAAGAGTATGAAATTTATATTTTGCAAATAGTTAAAACACTATATTTATAGAGTTACTTGTGTGACAATTCGTGAAACCCTAAATATTGTGTAGTTGGAATACCGTGTAACAGAGGAAAGATCAGATTTAATATCCCTTATAGACGATGCATCTTTTTTTTTTTTTTTTTTTGTAGATAGTATATAGTAATAGAATGCAATCGGTTATTTATTCAAGAAAAAAAGTTATCTTTAGTTGCCTAATCAACTTAAGATTTTTAAAATCTCGGATTTTTTTTAGGCAACTACGGAGCCCGCTTGTGTATAACATCTGTATAGGACCTGCATTAATTAATACATTTTCAATAATAAATCCGATTTAAGGTATTTTCCTTCTTTATTATTTATTAGAAGTTTTTACGGTGATTTTGGAATTAAATACTATTTGCTTAATTTCCAACATATTAAATGTATTTTATTAAGCTAAAAAATCATATTCAATCTGATATTTTAAAAAAATATGATATAATATTTGGTTGCCTAATGTACCACGATTTTTATTTCAAATCTGTCAATATCAATTTTATTTTGTTGCCTAATTCTATTTTTTTAAACGTTAGTTATTGACTGGTTTAATTTAAAAGTGATCGGCCTTATATATACTAATTCTTATTTATTGTATTTACCTTTTCTTGGATTCTAATTCGCCAAGAGAATCGGATTGAATCAACTACCTATTTTACAAATATCATGCGCGTGAATGATTCATGATTAATGTCAAATTCGGTATTTTTGAGCCTGTATTTTAATTTATTCGTTGCTTTATTTTTTTTATCCTTCTTTATTTGGGGCCTGTAATTAATTTATTTCCTTGCTTTGTTTTTTTTATTTTATTCTTCTTTATTTGGGGCCTGTAACTAATTTATTTAATTTGTTTCCTTGCTTTGTTTTTTTTCTTTTTATTCTATTAATTTCATCCAGTTAAAATTTTTATTTAATTTTTTTTATTCTTCGAATCTTAGTTAAATTCAGCAAATAATTTTTATAACAATTTGGAAATACTAATATATGGTAATGATTGCATATTCTTACGGATATGAATTAAAGTCTTTAGACAATTTGGCAACAAATAGAAAAATAGAAATTTTATTTCCTAATTTATTGGCATAAAATTCGAAAATCGGTGGCTATATACACAGAAATCACACGCATGCAGTTTTAACTTGTGCTGAAAAGTCAACAGTTGTGGCTGTGATATTAAAAAAAAAAAAAAAAAAAAACAGTTGAAAAGTCAACAAAAGTGGCTTTGCGCCAAAAAAGTTTCTTTTTGGGGAAAGAAAAAAGTTTTGGCGGGAGACAAAATAATTGCCTCATATAACCAGTACTGTTATTAAATATATATAGATGATGAGTTTTCTGTAAAGATTATTTACTAATTTTCAATTGAATATTTGCAATCAAGTTATTATTATGGCTTACTGTTTCTTTATTTTCCATTGCTTCAACCATAATCTTTTTGTAGTAAATGAATCTTCTTTTACAAGAACCTAAAATTAAGAGTATAATACGTAAGATATAAAAACACTGTAAAAATTATTTTTCTTTCATATTATTTCATTCAAATAAATATTTTTCTTCTATTATTTTCAAGTTAATATTTAGTAAAATCGAAAAAAGATTCTCGAGGGCTACCGCCTCCAACCCCCGTACATTTCTTCTTTATTTAAACCTCCCTACTTCACCCCCCCCAAAAAAAAAAATCCTGCGTCCGTCCCTATCTATATGGAACAGTTTGTCGCGGGGCAATTTGTTGCGGAGCAATAGAGAGAAAAATATATTTTCACATAATTAATAAGGAGTTTTAGGTAAGTTCATTACTTACTAATTTTATATTTACTTATTTATCCTTTATTAATGATTATGGATAGGAATTTAATAGATTTTTTTATTTATGTAAGACAAATTAAATGAAATAATTTAAATATCTAATGATACTCAAATAATAGATTTTTTTTCCTAATTGAAATATCATTCCTATATATTTTCTTCTACTTGAGATTTCATTCTTTTTTTCTTTTCTTTTATCCATAACAAATTGCTTCATTGCAAATTGACCTGATATTCCTTTTGTTTTTTGTTCTTTTTATTTTTTGTAAAGACATTTTATTAATATTGTTGAGGTTTTTTGTCTTTACTTTTATTATTTTAAAGATATTTTATTAATATATTAAGAAAATGTATAAATTGAACTTCTGAACTTATACTCATATGTTTTCAACTTAATTAAATAATATAATACATTAATATCATTTAATTTATATATTTTACTTCGAAATTGATAGTTAACTCTTACTAACAGTCTAGCATAACTACTATAAAATATTAACTTATTTTAATATTAAGTGCTAAAAATATATTTTTTAATTTTGATTTTATTGTAAATATATAAAGTATCCATAATTTACTTCTCATCATTAATGTTCTATGTCAAGACATTTTTGTCCAAATGAAGAAAAAAAAAAAGTATCGTCCAAATGTTCCATTAGTCTAGGTAGCTTAAGCGCCTTAGGTGATCGAAAATCAAATTGGTTATACAAATTTAATACGTATTCTTAAGCATAATATATTCATAGTTTATAGATTTATTTAAATAGTCTTTGAGTTTAATTGATTATTTGCACATTTTTACAAAAACTACATGAATTTGACTTTGGTTATAATTTAACAATATCAAAATTTTGATGAATTAATATCCTGTTAATATATTTTTGTTCATCAATGTATATAAATATAATTGCAAATTGCTCTTATGGTTATAAAAAACAAAAATATGGATGAATGGTGAAGTACCATTATTAGACAATAACTTTGTAATTGTACTTAAATAACTTTGAATATAACATAATATATTATTGGAATTATATTAAATTCAATTATACAGGAAGATTATATTTCTATATAATAATCGTATAATTTATCCGGTGTAGAAATATAATTATTAACAACATTTAAATATAAATATATTGGTAATTTATTTTTCATTATTAACATCATTCGGCACAAATTCAATATATTGTAGTTTAAAGCAATTAAGTTCAATTTACTCTCTCTCTCTCTCTCTCTCTCACACACACACACACACACACACAGAGACATATATATACAACCTATATATATGCATATTTATACAACTAATTTATTATATAGAATTTTTGTATATACGTAACTGTTTTTAATTATTTAATAAAGTTTTAAGTATTAATATTTTTATATTTATTTATTATATAAACATTAAAATATGTTTACTAAAAAATTAAAATTACTTAATAAAAAATTAGTATTATATATGTAATTGAAAAGCAGTTACATAATATAAAAATACATTCAATTTAAGTATATTATATATAAATACTCAACTCGTGTCTTGTAACGGTGTCTAATCACTGCTTATTATTAATTATTATTATTAAATAATTTAATATTTTAATATTTAGATTAAATTCATTCATAATTTTATTTATAAATTTATAAAAATTATAAAGTTGTCATATTCACAACATGAGCCTTGTACCGGTGTCAAATAACTATATATCAAATTTTATTGATAAATATTTAAATGAGATTAAATAATATTTGTTAGTTATGTACTCATAAGATTTTAAAAGATTATATATTCCCTATTAATCGTATTGTATTGGTTTCAAATTATTGTTTCTTAATTATTATTATTATTATTATTATTATTATTATTATCAATAATTTTATACTATAATATTTAGATTAAATTTATTAATGATTTTATTCACATACTTATAAAAATTAAAAAGATGTTATATTATTTATTATTGATTAATATTTCAAATAAATATGTAAATTAGATGATTGGACATGAATTAGTGTTATATACAAGATTCAATTAATTAGCAAGATTAAAATAAAGAGATAGATATTTTTTTATGATTAGAATAATCAATTATTACATATATTTTTATTTTCATATTCAATAGAAATCAATAAGATTTTACTGAATTAGCACATTATGTTAACTGAAAATCAATTTTATATTATTTTATTCTGATTTCAATTGATTTTATATTATTTTATGAATTCTTCTATCTTTTGGATTTTTTTTTTATTTTAAAATATATTGAATAGTCTTTTAGAATTAAGACAAACTCCCTTCGTTCCCCAAAAGATAGGCAACATTACTATTTTGCGTGTCACAAAATGATAAACTTGTTACTAAACTTATTTTTCATTTCCACACATTCCTATAATTATCACACCATACCACTTAACTAACTAACTTTTAAGAAAACTGAGCAACAATGAATAATAAAAATTATTTAACTTTAGGAGTGTAGATGGAAAGAAAAGAGAAGACTTTAATTACATCACTACAAAAAAAAAAGTATTTTACCGAGGGGAACACCGAGAGAAATCTTACCCTCAAAATTTTTGAGGGTATTATCGAAGGTAATTTTTACCGAGGGCATTACCGACGGTTAATACTGATGCGACCAAAAAGATTGGTTCACCAANTATGATTCGGTTTCAAATAATAACAAACTACACAACATGATTTTATTTTTCATAATACATATGATGCGACCAAAAAGTTTGGTTCACCAAGAAAAAAGAGTGCTAACCTTAAATATGTGCTAGGCGACCTGATAACCCTCCAAAAAGCTAATGGCGACCTAATCAACTTGCAAAACAAAATCCAAGCCGGACAGATCTGGCGTAGGCCCTCCGATGCTTAAGTCAGATATTGTTTGAGAGTGATATGCGAGAGCTCAAAACGTAGGATATAAAAATAAACTTAGAGTAGAAGTGAGGCATGTGTCCTCTTTGTATAGATAAGAGACAATAGACGTGTTCCCAATCTAGGGTTCCCGTCTCTTGTATAAGTCTATTTCCCCATAAAGTCCGTAAAAAAGAGCTCCATGATCCATGATAATTGAAGTTGAAAGAAATATTACACATAAAATTGTGAGTTCTATGGTTCATGAGAACTGAAGTTAATTAAAGTTGAAGTTATGAAATAAGGGCCTAAATCCCTATTCATAAGATTATTTAGACTTCTCCACCAACTGATAGGATACCTTCACAAGGTGGGATTAAATCTCCTAATTGTACTCAATCTTCATAATTAGGAAATATTCTCATATTAGGATTCTTACTTTCCATAATTCCATAATAACCATAAAAAACTTATTACCATATACGTCGAGACCTAGAACCTTCTACCCCTTTCGTTACTTTCTTACTATATATAGTCAAGTCGATTTTTGTTGTCGTATCAAATACCTTCGGTAACGCTCCCCTCGGTGAATTCTTCGGCAAAAGGCGCCAATGTTTGGTGAGGTAATACCGAAGGCTTTATGAGGGTAGATTTACCGAGGGGAACCTAATCCCCTCGGAAAATTACCGAGGGGAATAAGTTTCCCTCGGTTTCTTTGAAATAAAAAAAGGGAAAAAAATTGAAAAAAAAAACGTAAAAATAAACCATATCCTATCATTATAGTGTATTAATCAACGTTTTCTTAGATTTTGTTAAATAACTGTAAGCCTATCTTCTTAGGATGGAAGGAGTACATTTTTTTTTATTTATCTAATTTCATTATTTTTTATATTTATTTTATTTTATAATATTTTTGAGTTTTTTTTAGTTCATGAATTTATTAAATAAATATTTAGATTTAAACTATATTTTATTTAATTTAAAATATTTTGAGATTTATTTTACTAAATTTATTTCATAATTATTAATAACAAGAATATATATTTTTAAAAATTTGATTATAACCTATATTATGACACAAAAATGGCTAGCCATCGTACAATTAATTCTTGTACGCAGAAAATGTATAATTTAATTGCTCCATAATAAATGAACAATTTATTTATTGAAAAATAAATTAAACTCAATTTATAATACTTATATTATTTGAAAAGTTATTATTTGAAGAAAACTATAATTATAACATATTTTACTTATAATACTCAACTTAAATATCAACCGCCAAGAAGATAAAATAAAAAATTAATTTATATTTTTATTAAATATTAATAGTTTATATGTTATTATATTGTTAATGTATGTAATATAACATTTATTATATTAATAATTCTCAATTATATTAATAATTTATATTTTCATTAAATAATAAAATATATAACTTCAAATGTGACATATTAATTTAAAATAGGGAAAAAAAACTTTTTGCCCCCCAGACTATTTCGATTTTCACAGTTTACCATACGAACTTTTTTTTGGGACAAACCACCATCTGAACTAAGCGTTTTTTGCAACTTACCCCCTGAAATCAGAGTTTTGGTGGTTTTGGATACCAAATCCGGTCTGTTAAGGGTTTTTTTGGTAACTTCACTCCTTATTTCTAATCCTCTCCCCTTTCTCCGCCCTAATATACCATTTCTACAATGATAACGGCACGACGGTTCTTTAAGCCGCGAAATGTCATTGCTGATCTTCTTCGCCATGGAGAGGAGGTCCGTCGTACCGTTATCATCGTAGAAATGGTATAATAGGGCGGAGAAAGGGGGGAAGATTAGAAATAAGGAGTGAAGTTACCAAAAAACCCTTAACAATCGGATTTGGTATCCAAAACCACCAAGATTCTGATTTCAGGGGGTAAGTTGCAAAAAACGCATAGTTCAGATGGTGGTTTGTCCCAAAAAAAAGTTTGTATGGTAAACTGTGAAAATCGAAATAGTTTGGGGGGCAAAAAGTTTTTTTCCTTTTAAAATATTACTAGTATATTTTTTTATAGAAATCTAATTTAGACCCATTAGATATATAAAATATTACTATTATATTATTTATTATTATTGTTAATGTATCATTTCAATAACTTAGAATGTAACATGATTTATATTGGAATTATATTAAGTTCAATAATATATGACGATTATTATGCTATATAATAACTTTAGGGATAAGTTTTTTTTACCCCCCAATGTATGCAGTTTTTTTCACTTTGCCCCCCGAAGTATTTTTTGTTCCACTTTGCTTCCTGATGTACAATAATTTTCGACATTGCCTCCCAAACTTTATTTTCGATGGAATATTCCTTCTAGATTCCATCGACGAGCAGTTGGGGGGCAAAGCGAAAGAATTTTATAATTTGGGGGGTAAAGTGCAGAAAATCTTATAGTTTTGGGGGCAAATTAAAATAATATAAATATTAAAATCTTGTTTTAAAATTTTATATTTGAAAAAGATATATAATTTTTATCTTATACTCACACACACACAAAGTTATCAATACAATCCCAATTAAAAAAAAAATCATAAAAAATCTCCAATTAATATTTATAATTTTCTAAATATAAATAGGGGATTTTGGATATAAATCCCCATCCCTACTTTCAATTCTTGAATCAGTCCCCATTTAATTTTTCTCATTCTGCACTCCCCAATGTAAAAATAGATTTAAGTGGACTCCCCACCCAAATAAAATACCTAAAACACCCTTCTTATTGTGCAAACATAAATTACTTTTATTTTGTTTCATTTTCTTTCAATCATCCTCAACATCTTGCCGTCGTCGCCGCCGATGACCACCTCTTCGTCATAAAGAAAAACAAAAAAAAAAAATTATGCCTCTAAATAATCTCGTCACACTCGTTTCGAATCTGAAATCGAAATTCGGGTACAAGCTCTTAATCACTGTCAATTTGAGTATAAAGTGCTAAAAAGTCATGATTTTGGTCGTCCAATACTCCATTTTTCGGCCACAAAGCTTCAGTCGGTCACCACCGTTGAACTCTCCTCATGTCAATGTACACAAATATTGATTTATAATTTCAAACCGAATGGATATGAATTGAACTAGAGAGGGACTGTGTGTATTATGTGTGTGTTATGTGGCGTGAGTTTATTTATGTGTTTTCTTGCCGGGTGTGGCCATAAGTTGGTCAGGGTGGGTCAAGAAGGTTGTCGGTGGAACAAGTTACAAAGTCGGACCGACGTTGGGGTTCGTGGCGGTGATAAGGGTTGGATGGTGATGGGTTATGGGGTTTGGGGGAGGCCAAAGAAAATTAGGTAAACTTTGGGTCCTAATTGAAAATCTCATAAAACCTATTTCAGCCCCGTAGATGATTTATGAATTGAACACACTCACCAAGTACAAATGTGTAACGCCCAAGTTTTTATTTCCTTATAATATTAAGCCCAATATTTTTTTTTATTTAAATTCTATTGTTTCAAGTCCAATAAGCCTTTTATTCAAATCCAATTACATTATTTTCATTTTATTTTTATTTTTACCAAAGCCAAATTCAAAACCCATAGAATTCTATTTAATCGAATTAACAATTCGGTTACCAAATAAATTATATATATATATTTCGACTTCTAAAAAAATCACCATGATTTATTTAATTGATTTAAGAGTTTCTATATAATAGAATTTCTAGTGCGATTGTTAATTATATTTTAAAGACTATTATATTGTAGTTGTATCTATGTAAATGATCTCAAATTATTTTAAAAATCTTGTTATAATCAAATTAATAGATTTTAGTTTTAAATAAATTCAATTTCTAAAATTATTATAATTTATCCATATTATAATTTTTTTTTTTAACAATTTAAAATACTTTTGGGTCACCTTAGAAATTATTTCGATTTAAGGATTTAAATTCGTCGATTTGGGTCGTTCACGAAATTATTTGATTCAAAACTTAAGTCGTCATTGGGTCGATTATTTTTCGGACTTCAAAAACGAGCCCAATGACTAGCCCGAATCCACTAAACCTAACCCTAACTTTCCAAAAATAAGTCCTATGCTTGGTTTTTAAAGAAAACCCAAACAACCTCCAAAATTCATTACAATTTTTCATACGGCTGCAACAAGTAAAACCCATTCTTGTTTATTTTTCTAAAAATTTTCAAAGAACACATTTGATTAATCCAATTTCCGGCAGCCATCGTAACCGGACCGGCTGCCGATTCCTAACCACGACAACCATCGACCACCACCATCTCCACTGCTACGCCACGACAACCCAGATCAAGACCCGTCACCAAACCCACTGTCCTCCTCAAGCACAAACGGATGAACCAGATGCCCAAAATCGATCGTCGCTAAACTCTCCATCAAGAAAACCCGAGCCAAATCACGTCGCTCCGGTTTCTAGCCACCATCTTCGCCAACAAATCTCTACCAGCACCACAGCCACGTCACAACCAGATCACCGGCACCAACCCCAAATGAAACCCATCGTCGAACCACCACACAGTCGATTACAATCGACAGCCACACTACACCGCCCAAATCGGACCCCTGCCCCAACCAACAACCCGAATTTCCTACGACGAATCTCCACCATCCACCCAACGAACATCGCAGCCACCCGAAACAACGCCATCCCAGTCACGGCCCGATCGAGACCCGACTGTGCCCGAGCCAGTCGAGCCGTATTGCCGTCGCCAGAAATCTGGAGGCCACCACGACCACGAGCCCTCCCGACTCCGCCGCTGCAAGCTGTTGCCGTTTGCCGTTCGCCGGAGAGGTGCTGGCCGGTCTGGTTTTTTGGAGAAGAAGGGGAGAAACGGAAGAGACGCCTGATAGCCACCGTCCAATTTCCGACGTCGCCACCGCTCGGAACCGGAAGCGCTTCGCCGATTGCCAACCGCCGCTACGGGTCGCCGTCGTCGCCGGCCTTGTCTGTCCACCGGGGCCGCTGCCGTAGAGGATCGAAGGTGGAGGTCCTCGCCAATGGCCGATTTCTAATTTTGGTGGATATAGAGCGTTGCTTGATGCCGCCGCCTTTTTGCCGTCGCCCAGCCGTAGGATGGCCGGCTGTTTCGCCGCGCCGAGCCGCCGCCGTGGTGGAGCCGAAGCGGAGAGGTGCTGGCCGAGTTCTGTGTTGGAGAAGGAAAAAGGGGAAGAAATTGAAAGAGACGGGAGAGGAGAAAAAAAAAATTAGGGATTTAACCCTTTTAATCCAAGTTTCCAGAAACTTTGCAATTTAGCCCCCCAACTTTCTAAACCACTTCAATTGAACCCCCAGACCTTTAGCCCTTTTTCAATTTAACCCCAGAAGTTATAACAATGTTCAATTGAGTCACCAAACTTATCCAAGCTCCAATTTCAGCCCCATGTTTATCCAATTGACCCCAAAGTTTCCGAATTTATTCAATTGAGCCTCCAATTTACCCAAAACTTCAATTTTACCCCTCCAATTTCAAGGACCTTACAAAAACATCCATATCTACCATTTTATTTAAATTCCATGATCGGGCGTTCGAATCAAGGTTACGAATTCTTTATCTTTTCAAATATTCCAAATTAATTTTTAAATCCAAGTTCTAAGTTAAGCTATTACATTCAATGTAGGAAACGAGGGTTCTCGAAACTAGGATTTTCAAGCACGAGCATCTACATTCAATTTTCCACGTTCAATTTTCCACGAAACGTATTCAAAGGTGGGGTGATTCTAAACTTTTTCAAAACTATGTTTGTCTATGTTAAATGCAATTATATGAATTATCTATGTCTCAATGCAACATTCCATAGTAGGCTTTCGAGCTAAAACAATGACAGTGTGTTGTAGCCATTCATTTATGATTTATATGATTTCTTCTTAACATTACCGAACGTTTCTATGTTTGTCTATGTTATGTGCGATTGTATGAATTATCTATGTCTCAATGCAACATTCCATAGTAGCTTTCGAGCTAAAACAACAGTAGCTTTCGGGCTAAAACAACAGTAGCTTTCAGCTATCTATGTGACCAACAATCTATGAATCTATGAACGACTGACAGTGTGTTGTAGCTATTCATTTATGGTTTGTATGATTGGTGTTTAATGTTGACAAACAAATCCCCACTGAGCGAGTTGAAAGCTCACACCCATTATTATCAAACTTTTCAGGTTAAGGAGTTGGACGTGGTACGAGGCGGTGGATGCGAAGATGTTATTTTCAATGCTATTTTATTTTCCTTTCTATGGATTGGTATCTTTAATTTTATGTCAAATTTCAAAATAAAGTTTGAGACTTGTGTTTCTATTTAAAACGCCTTGAATAGTCGAGTACTACTATTTTGATTCATTAAGTGAATCTCCTATTTTCAAATAAATGTTTAAGTTTTATTCACGCTTCCGCTCATATTTATTGTGATTGTGATTTATTGAAAACTCACGCCCTTGATTTTGGAAGTTTTATTTATAAAGAATCAAAATTTACACTTTTCAAAAAATGGGGCGTGACAAAATGCATATAAACTACGTATTAGTTTCATAACAACTAAGTACCTAATACACACGAAATAAGTATTAGATACATATACACTGAGTACTAAATGTATAATAAATAAAAAACAAATGTACACTCATCAAGTACATATGTATATAATCTAAGTATCAATAGCATAACAACTAAGTACTCAATACACTCTAACTAGTACCAGATGCTCATATACTGATTACTAAATGCATAATGAGTAAAAGATAAATGAACATTCAAAAAGTACATATGCATATAAACTAAGTATCAAGTGCATAATAATTAAGTACTCAATACATACGAACAAAGTATCAGGTGAAAATACACTGAGTACTAAATGAATAACGAATAAAGAATAAATGCACACTTGTCAAATACATACGCATATAAACTAAATATCATTGCATAACAACTAAATACTAAATACACAAGAAATACCAATTGTATAACAACTAAATACTAAATATCAATTGCATAACAACTAAACAATAAAAATCTTGTTTATCAAGTACTAAATGCATAACGATAAAAAATAAATGCAACTCTTCATATATTAGATGCATATAAACTAAGTACCAGATGCATATAAACTAAGTATAAGATGCATAACAACTAAGTATTAGATGCAAATAAACTAAGTACTGAATACATAACGAATAAAAGATAAACTCACTCTCCAAGTGCTAGATGAATATAAATTAAGTAACAGATGCATAACAACTAAGTACTCAATACACACGAATAAGCACCAAATACACATTACACTGAGTACTAAAATAAATAATGATTAAAAATAAATGCATACTCATTATGCACATTGAATAAGTACCAAATAC
>BMAC01000306.1:347180-383765 GCA_014905375.1 Phtheirospermum japonicum | reverse complement strand
TGAACTAAGTACTAGATGCACATACACTAAGTACTAAAAGGCATAACGAATAAAAAATAAAATCACCAAGTATTGGATGCATCTAAACTAAGTATCGGATGCATAACAACTAAGTACTAATTACATAAGAACTAAGTACTAGATGTGCATACACTAAGTACCAAAAGGCATATCGAATAAAAAAATAAAATCGTCAAGTATTGGATGCATTTAAACTAAGTATCAGATGCATAAAAACTGAGTACTATGTACATGTGAACTAAGTACTAGATGCACGTACACCAAGTGCTAAAAGGTATAAAGAATAAAAAATAAAATTTTCAAGTATTGGATGCATAACAACTAAGTACTAAGTACATGTGAACTAAGTATTAAAACCATAATGAATAAGAAAAATGCACAGGGAATATAAAAATATTTGGGATAAACGAATCTACTCAATAATCATATTATTAAAAACATCAACAATACTTGATTTCAATACATTCTAAAGGACAACATTATTGGTTCTATATATACATGGTATCGTGTCATTTCTCTTATTGTGAGTTATACCTTGTCATCCACATATATATACATCAGTACTTTGTCTATACATATAAAATGTAAGATTAAGAATTAATTATAAAATTATATCCATTGTATGGATAAATAGTATTTAGTACTAGTGTTTCATGGATTCCATTGGATTCTAAAGGAATTCGATGGAACTATATTATAGAATTATGTGGATTTTAATAAAATTATTTAATGTATTAGAATTATTATAACTATTTTCTAAAATAATAATTATCACAACCTAGGAGAATGTACAAATTGCAATAATAATAATATTTATTGTACAAGATTTCATTAAAAATATGAATTATTGGGAAAAAAAAATATTATAATACCTATTTTATTAGCCATCTAGACTGCTTATGTGCCCTCATAGCCCAGTCTTTCGGTCGAATCACCTAGGTGCTTAGCCCGATTTTTGACCGCCTAGGGCATCTCCCGCCTAGGCCGATTTTTTTGCCCAACCGATTTTTTCGGCCAATTTTTTTCAACTCATTAATCCCGATTTTATTTATATTCTGCATGCATTTAAATTTTATTCATTATACATCTAGTTCTAAGTATATATGCATTTGTTACTCAATTCTCGTATATATTGTAATTAGTTATTATGCACACATTTAATACTCTGCAAGTGTGTATTTAGATTTTATTCGTGATGTATTTAGTACTCAGTGTATGTACATCTAGTACTTAGTTTGCATGTATTTAGTACTTAGTTATTTTGCATCCGATACTTAATTTACATGCATTTAATACTTCGCGAGTGTGCATTTATTTTTTATTCGTTATACATTTAGTACTCAGTGTAAGTACATCTGGTACTTAATTCATGTGAATATAGTACTTAGTTGTTATGAATCTAGTACTAAGTTTATATGCATCAAATACTTTGRGGGTGCATTTACTTTTTATATGTTATACATTTAGTARTTACCGTATGTGCATCTAGTACTTAATTTGAGTGTATTAAATACTTAGTTATTATACATCTGATACTTAGTTTATATGCATCAAATACTTGACGAGTGTGCATTTATTTTTCATTCCTTATGAATTTAGTACTTAGTGTATGTGCATATGGTACTTTGTTCACGTGTATTTAGTACTTTAGTTATTATGCATCTGATACTTAGTTTATATCCATCCAATACTTGGTGAGTGTGCATTTACTTTTTATTTGTTGCATTTAGTACTCAGTGTATTTGCACGCGGATATGTAAAAAAACTAAAATCTATAAGGCACTGATAATTTTATTGAAAAAACGTCTTACATCTAACTTATTCAAAATATAATATTAGAAAACTATTGATTTAGTCAAAATATAATATTAATAAAATATTAGATTAGGTAAAATATAATAAAAAAATACTAAATTAGGTAAATATTAGGCTTGAATGACACCAAAGTATCAGAAGTTCTTCCAAAACTAACAAAGTGTGAGAAACAGACATATATGATATTTTGCATTAATATATAAGGGAGATATAAAGTTGAAGGCAACTAATTAATTATAAATTAAACCAACTTTTAAGTTTAAAATTGGCTAATTGTTTGCAGTGTTCTAAAAGGCCCGTCTAGGCTTGAGGTTTCATTGAAACGCCTTGCCTTGCCAAATGCTTGAAAAGGCTTGGAGACGACAGTCAACTTAGAATTGACCGAGATGTATGCAACAAGATGATACGGACTAAAATGTCTATACGTGATATTATTTGATGTATAAGGTTATTTGTGGTAAGCGACCTCATTTCTGGGAGAGGGTGTTCCTCCTAGGAGATGGGCGAGCTATTTTGTGTCCTAGAGAAGTAATCGAGCTGGTATGTGAAGAGTAGGGACCTGTAATATGGGGATGAGTTCTCATATAGGGTCGCAACCTCTTATGTTTTGAGCTGTACACTTGAGCTTGATTGTGGGTTTTATGAATGTTAAGCCCGTGGGCTTCAGGTGATTGTGTTGTATGGTCTTCGGTGGGCTGTATAAAGGGCCCAGGCCTGTTGTATTGAAGAGATTTTTTGTATATGGGAACTTAACATGTGGAGAGAGTCCCAATTGAGAGTCGGTTATAGAGTTGTATTATGAATGGAATTATGGTTATAGAAGGTAACCCTAGATTGAGGGACACTTCCCCAATCTCTATAAAAGGGTGCGTATGCCCCTCATTATTGAACTAAGTCGATATCACTTTAACATATTATTTTTTATTAGAGAGAAGAGTTGAGTGTTGATTTCGCTTATTAACTTAAGCGTCGGAGGGCCTTAACGGACTCGAAATCCGGCCCGTTCGAGGCGCTGTTTTGCAGGATCAGGGAGGTCGCCAGAAGATTCACGGAGGATTTGGCAGGTCACTGTGACGTATTCAGAAGCAATTTCAGGTCGCTGGTCTCTATTTTGAGGTTAGTGCCCCCTATATTTGGTAGCTCAACTTTTGGACTTATCAAATTGGCGCCGTCTGTGGGAAAGAGGGACATCGAGTCCTTGAGAAAAAGGCGTGAGAGATTTCACAAACAAAGCATGAAGGATAGCAACATAATTCCGAGAACCTTGCACTATGGTTCTATATCGAACAACAAGAAGAAGATAAACAGATTGGCGGATATTAATGAGCAAGATATGACAAAGGATGGACTAACGCCTTCTCAGGCGGATTCAGCGGTCCAAGACACTGGTAACATACCGCCGCCCTCTCCCACGAAGCGTGAGGGAAAGGGACCAGCGGAAGGTTTGGAGACAAGAACACCGGAGATGGAAACGCAGAAAGCGATCCACATAGGGGCGAAAGAGGGGGAAGATTTGCCGAAGGATAGGCCCTGCCAGAATAAGAAAGGGTTTTTAGATGGGCTTATGGATTTTGTTCCTCTGGAGAAGCAGGAGGAGTTACGCAGGTACCTAGCAGGCGAGCTGAGTATTGGGAAAGAAAAGGATGATAAAGCGGATATCGAGCAAGAGGAGGAATCGGCGATCAGGAAAGTAAGAAAAAACGAGAAGTCTCTATCTAAGAAACTGTCTCAAAAGAGAGGTCGGAGTAAGCGAAAAGATGGAAACAGTTCTAGTTCTACCTCGTCCATAGATTCTCATGTTTACAAGCGAAGAGTGAGAGGAGTGAAAGTAAGGCGAAGTCACTATAGGCGTAGAGGTCGCCGACACAGTAAGCATGATAGTGAAAGCGAGACACCGACCTCAGACACGGATGGTGGGTCTCAAGAGAAAACCCGGAAGAGTGGTAGTGGACTTAAGGAAGGAAAGGGGGAAAGCGAGATAGGGCCGCATAATAAGGCCTTTAGAGATTTCCAGGAGGCCATGTTGAAGTTGGAAAAGCGAGTAGATGGGGAGAAATTTGATGGAGACGAGGGACACCCTTTCTTAGAGGATATGATGCACGCTGCAATGCCTAAAAGCCATAAGGCATTGGAATTTCAGTATCGAGGAGTGACGGATCCAGTCGAGCACCTGCAGCTCTTCGAAAACGCAAGAATGTTGCACAGTTATACGGACGCCGTGGCATGTCGGGCCTTTGTGTCCACCCTGAGAGGGATCGCACAAAATTGGTTTTATCAGCTCCCGCGTGGAAAGATTACCAGTTATCAGGTGTTGCGAGCTGCTTTTTTGAAGCAGTTTTCTAGCGTGAGGCAGAGCGCGAAGACGGTACAGTCGCTTTTTACCATGATGCAACGACCTAATGAAACGCTTAAGCAATATATTAACAGGTTCACCAGTGCCACTCTGGAGGTACCCGCAGCCACTGATGAGATGAAGGCTGGAGCTTTGCATCAGGGATTAAGAAGAGAGGATTTACGTAAATCGCTGGTCAAAAAGGAGGCGCGGACTTATGACAAGGTTCTGGCGAGATGTCATAAATATGTACAGGTGGAGGAGGTTGAGGAGGCATCGAGCACGTTTTGGTAGGGAGGTTGTAGATACGGGAGATAGTGGATCTAGAAGGGAGTTGAGGAGAGAACCAAGGAGGGTAGTGCGCGGACTCTTGAGCCCGAACTCTGTGATTGATAAAAAATCAGAGGAGAATGTGCGAGATTGGAGAGAGGAGGATTTCACGCAACTGGCCTACCCGCGAGCTAGGGTATTCGGTATTATGGAGCGCTCGGTACCCGATGCTATAAAGTGGCCAGAGGATCGCACACCTATCCCTACTCATCCCAAAACTGCTTCCTTTTGCTTATTTCATAACAACTACGGACATTTCACTGAAAAATGCAGGCACCTCAAGGAGGAGATAGAAAGACTTATAAGAGCAGGGCATTTAAATGAAGTGATTTATAAGGAGAGAGAGCTGAAAGAACAGAGGCGGCCGCTACCTCCACCACCACTGGGAGGTCCGCCCCAGCAACAGGTCACGAGGCAACGACAGCAAGGAAACCAAGGACATGATGGTCCGCGAAGGAATAGAGGAAGGATAAACATGATTTCAGGTGAACCGACAGACGGTGGTTCTAATAATGCACGAAAAAGGCACGTTAAGTCAGCTCGTTCAGGAACGTGGGAGGTCGCTAGTGTGAGCAAGCAATCACAGGTCATGGGGCCAGTCATCTCTTTTGGCCCCAGTGATCGCTGTGGGTTACAGGAAGATCACAACGATGCATTGGTGATTGAGGCGGAGATTGCAGGGTACGAAGTCAGCAGAATTTTTGTGGATAATGGAAGCTCGGTGAACATCATATATACGGACTGTGAATACGCCCATATATGCGTTCAATGGGGCACAGGTGAATACCGAGGGCGAGCTGACGTTGCAGGTGGTACTAGGAAAAAACGAGTCACGAGTGGAGAAGATCTTGAAGTTCTTGGTCATCCGAGGGAGGTCAGCCTATAATTCTATATTGGGGCGACCTGCCCTTAATGCGTTCCAAGCTGTAACATCGACCTATCACATGAGCATCATGTATCAAGTGGGTGACAAAGTAGGGGAGGTCATCGCAGAACAACAGGTCACGAGATCGTGTTATCAGCTGGTGGTCAGGAAATGATTGATGGAGAATAAATGCGAAAAAGGTGACGAACAGCCGGAGGGGGTGCTTAGTGCAAAGAAAATGAAGGAACAAGAGAACTCTATCCAACCAAATGAAGAACTGATGGAGATCTCGTTAGAAGAGGGTCGCCCAGAGTATACCACAAGGGTGGGTACCCTAATGCCTGAGACGTTGAGGGACGAGTTGATCGAGCTGTTATGAGAGTTTCGGGATGTATTTGCGTTTGGAGATGAAGAGTTAATGGGGGTGTCACCAGAGGTCGCACAACATCATTTAAATGCAGATCCGGAGGTAAGATCAGTAAAGCAAAAGAGAAGACATTTTGGGCCAGAACTGGATAAAGTAATTGAAGAGGAAGTGCAAAAATTGTTAAAAGCTGGCCACATAAGGGAGATCCAATTCCCTGAGTACTTTTCTAATGTTGTGATGGTGCCGAAACCAGCTCACAAGTGGAGGATGTGTGTGGATTTTCGTGATCTAAATAAAGCTTGCCCGAAGGATCATTATCCTTTGTCGCGAATTGATCAGTTGGTGGATTCTACCTCTGGATGCGAGCTGTTGAGCATGATGGATGCTTCACAGGGGTATCACCAAATACCTCTGGCAAAGGAAGATCAACCCAAAGTGAGTTTCGTCACTTCTACAGGTACGTATTGTTTTGTATCCATGCCTTTTGGCTTGAAGAATGCAGGAGCGACCTATCAGAGGTTGGTGGACCGCATGTTTAAAGACCTTCTGGGGTCCACCATGGAGGTTTATGTCGATGACATGCTGGTTAAGAGCAAGCGAGCAAAATACCATGTGGAGGACTTGAAGAAAATGTTCGTTATATTAAGACAGTACGGGATGAAACTCAATCCAAAGAAATGTGCGTTTGGAGTGAGGTCTGGGGATTTTTTGGGTTATATGGTGACGGAGCGAGGAATTAAAGTTAATCCAGAGAAGGTGCGAGCTATTTTGGAGATGCCACATCCTCGCACCGTGCGGGATGTTCAGGTACTTACAGGTCGGATGGCAGGTCTTAGTCGTTTTATTTCTAGATCGGCAGAGAGGGGTGTCCCATTTTTTAGAGCACTTCGTAAAGGATCCAAGTTTGAGTGGACCAATGAGGCTGCGGAGGCATTTGAGGAGTTAAAAAAGTACTTGGCAGAGATACCATTGTTGACCAAGCCTATGCCGGGAGAAGATTTGATCTTATACATATCCGTATGAGAGGTCGCCGTAAGTTCTGTGTTGATAAGGGAAGAAGCGGGCATGCAAAAACCTATCTATTACATTAGTAGGATGCTGCACGGGGCTGAGTTGAAGTATACCGAGCTGGAGAAAGGAGGTTTTGCGTTGGTTTGTACAGCGAGGAGTCGAGACCCTATTTCTTGAGTCACAAGGTGAAAGTACGTACTAATCTAGCTCTCAAGGAGGTTCTGGGCAATCCCAATGTGTCTGGGAGGTTGGTGAAGTGGGCTGTAGAGTTGAGTGAGTATGATGTGGTTTATGAGCCAAGGGTGGCTATTAAGACGCAAGTATTAGTAGATTTTTTACAAGAGATGGCGAAGCCAGCTGAGATGGATAAGGAGGTGAAAGCATGGACCCTATATACAGATGGTTCAACTATGGCGTCGGGAGCAGGACTGGGTATTGTATTGACCAACCCAGAAGGAGAAAGCCTGGAATTTGCGGTCAAGCTAGGATTTATAGCATCCAATAATGAGACAGAGTACGAAGCCGTATTGAAAGGTATCAGGATGGCAAGCGACCTAGGGGCACGGAAGTTGTGGGCGTATACCGACTCCCAGCGGATATCTCGTCAGTTCGATGGATCTTTCGAGGCTAAGGAGGAGCGGATGGCGGTGTATTTGAATAAATTACGTGAAGAGGTAACACGTTTTGACGAATTCAAGTTGGAACATTTACCGCGAGCTGAGAATACCCGTGCCGATCAGCTCGCTCGAATAGCAGGAGCCCTGGGGACTTGTGATACTCGGACAATTACATTGATGGAGCTGGAGCATAGTAGCGTGGAAAGGGGCAAAGAGGTTATGGAACTTGAAGTAAGAGATGATTGGCGTACACCTATCTGGGATGTCTTGGTTAAAGCAAAAGAAGGTGTAGAGAGGTTAACGACGAAGGAGGCCAGAGTAGCAGCTCGCTTTTGTGTAATACACGAAGAACTGTACAAAAGGTCATGCTTTTGACCTTTTCTGAAGTGTTTAGCTATAGAGCGAGGAGCAGAAGTATGAAAGAGATACATGAGGGGTATTGTGGTGATCATGCGAAGGGAAAGGCATTGTTGGGCATAACGTTGCAAGCTGGTTTCTTTTGGCCCGGGATGAAGACTATGGCTAGCGAGCTGGTTCGAATGTGCAAGAAGTGTCAAATACATGCTCCGGTTATTCATATACCGGCTGAGGAGATGACGGTTATGAGCTCGCCATGTCCATTTGCGCAGTGGGGAATTGATCTTGTGGGTCCTTTTCCAAAGACCCCGAGCAACAAAGAGTACTTAGTGGTGGCGGTTGATTACTTTACAAAGTGGGTGGAAGCTGAAGCATTTACAGGGATAAGCGAGCAGCATATAATGGATTTTTATCTTTGATAACATATTTTGCAGGTTTGGAGTACCACAAATCTTAGTGTCGGATAATGGGACTCAGTTTAATGGCAGAAAGATGCAGAGATGGTGCAAAGAGATGGGGATGAAACAACGATTTGCTTCTGTGGCACACCCGCAGACCAATGGAAAGGTGGAAGTTACTAATCGAATAATTGTGCAGGGACTTAAGCTGTGATTGGAGAAAACAGGCAGGCTTTGGGAAGAAGAGCTCGCGTCGGTCCTATGGGCTTACCGAACGACTCCCCAAACTACCACGGGAGAGTCGCCGTTTAGTTTGGTTTATGGAATGGACGCGGTCATTCCAGCAGAGATAGTTGGAGGTTTGCAATGTCTGATAACTTTTAATGTGGAAGAGAATGAGAGATTGGCTCGAGGGGCGATTGAGACAATTGATGAGATAAGAGAGAAAGCTGCAGCTCGGGTTGAACACTATAAACAGAGAGTACAAGCTGCTTTTAATAAGCGGGTAAAACATCGCTGTTTCCAGGTCGATGATTGGTGTGGAAGAGGGCTGATGCATTGAAGATGACTAAGAAATTGGAACCGAAATGGGTTGGGCCATTTAAGGTGATAAAAGTATTGAGAGGAGGAGCATATATACTTGAAGATGCAGCCGAAAAGGTCTTGCCATGTAGCTGGAATGTGTGTCACTTGAAAAAGTATTACGCGTAGAGAGTGGACTGCGGGAGAAGGTAACTCTGGACCGGAGGGCACTTCTCCCGCATGATGTTTGGGCAATTGAATAAATAATTATAGTTTTGCGAGCTGTTTTGTTCTTTATGGTTGCATGATTGTGATGTTTGGTTCACCTATTTTCTGAATATATGTTCTTATGCGAATTCATGTGTTTTGAGTGTTGATTTGACCAGGATCTTACGATCCCAGGGTAGAAAGTGTGGTTGTTCATATTTTTTGTGACCTGTCTTAGAAGTTAGTTTGCAGTTAGTTGTTTTTGAGAATTTTTATTGCAGGGTTAAGCATCGAAAGTTAGACAGCTGTGCAGATAATGAAAGTAGAAGTTAAAGTAAGAGCAAAGATGATAAATTATTTATACAAAGTTGCGAGCAGACAAGTGATAAAATTTTAAGCAGTGTTTTCGGCAGGCAGGGTCGCAGCAGGGGAATTTGTAGTGATTGACTCTGGCTCAAGGAGCAGGTCATCTAAAGGCGTCTTTAGCTCGGCATGTACCCATGCTGACAAGGCAACTCGGTTCTGACAGGATAGCCACCACTTTGTATCAATGGGCTGTGTCCAGTCGCCCTTATAGATGCTGAAGGGTGTTAATTTTTCAACAAGGGCCTTGACGTTGGGGGTGTAGGTGACGTTTAGTGCAGCGACCTCCTCCTTTATCATGTTGTCCGCTGTAGAGAGCAACTCGACAGCACCACCAGCCATCAATCCGAAATAAATAGAGGACTTTTCATATGCCTCCACCAGCTCTTGCCGGTAAGCATCAATGAACCTCCTTCCAGTCGCACTGGTGAGGAAGGTCCGTCGGCCTTCAGATATGCCTTCCTCGCGAGCTGTTTTGATGTGTTCTGGGAGCTTTTGATTTTGTAGTGTGAGGTCCTCAATCTGTTTTTTTAGCTCGTTGCTCGTGCGAGCCGCCTCATCCCTCAGACTTTTAACTTGGCTCTTCAAGATCGCTACTTCTTCGTCGTGAGCCTTCACCAGTTTGAGTGCATCATCCAACTCCCCTTGCGTTAGTGATAGCTGCCGGGTTTGTTGTTCGGTTTGTATGGTCAGCTCATCACATGTTTTTTGGAGCTCGCTCTCCACTGAACGAGCCACTAACTCTTTGGAGAGCTTGGAGAACAAAGGGCTCAGCTGTATCAAGATATTTTGCGAGTATCCATAAGAGTTAGACGTATCGAGAAGAAAAGTTCTTTAGAGTCTACCTGTTTGATCGCATGCTCATTGAGAAGGGTTTGGACTTCCGCTACTTTGTCGCATTTTGCTATTATCTTGCTCAGATCAGATGCATTGACAGAGGTCTCCAAGAGGCCCTTACGAAGGCTACGACGCTTTTGTTCTGGTGGACTAGGACTCTTAGCTACTGGGCTCTCTGGTACAGGGTTAAGGGGTCGCTTCCCCTTATTTTTGGCAGATCGCCTCACTAGCCGGACCTCCTCCTCATCGTCGGACGCTGTCCCGAAGGCCTGTCACAACTCCTCGTACACATTCATAGGAGAGGGGACAGGGGGAGGTGCGAGCTGTGGAGCGGATGGTTTCTTGGCTTCCTCGGCGCGAGTTGCGGTGCAATTGTTGATAAAGGCAACTGCAGAGGACAGGGAGAATGTTATTATTCAGTTTTTGTTTCTTTTACAGTATTGAAATATGTGCAATTATAAGACCTAAAATACCTACCAAAGCCTGATTCGGTGATGGCAAGTTCTGGTTCGATTGGGCGAGAGTCGATACCCACATAACGGAAAATATCGGATCGAATGGTGAGGTGCACCACATCGAAAGGGAGCTTGATCCATTTCGCTAGCTGTTCTGAATATTTTTTATTGAGACGAGGGCATTCTGTATTATGGATAAAGAAGAAGTTCTTCTTCCACTCGGGGACCTTGTTGGGAGGGTTTATTAGAAAGCGAGCTAGCCCCGAGCGAGTGAAAGAAGCCTGAGTCAGGCTGGGTGTTGTAATATTTACATAATATGAGGTATCTAGCTAGGAACTTCATGGAGTTAGGAGTTAGTTGCAGGGGGGAAATTTTGTACAGGTGCGATATTTGAACGTAAAATGGGTGCACTGGGAATCTAAAACCCGCCACCAGCAATGTTTCAAAGAGGGTGATATGATTAGGGAGAGGTCGCAGGGGATCTGAATGGGGGCTGTCAGGCAGGACCATATTGGCTGTCTCTGGAAGGTTAAGAATTCTCTTGAATTTTTCTAATTTCTTGGTGTTGGGGAGTAGCCAGCAATTGTGCTTGATTTCTTTGGTTGCACGAGACGAGGAGGGTAGGTCGTCCACAGATAGGGAGTGAGCTACAGTCACCGGATTTCCCCTAAAGTGCTCGCAAGGGGGAGGAATATTGGATTCTGGTAGAGGAAGGCCCTCTGGAATATGTGCAGGGGTTAGCAGGTTGGAGGAAGAAGCTTCGGGGATGTTATCTATTAAAGCTTGGGCTTCGGTGTGGGCTCTGGTTTGGGCTTGAAGCTCCGACCAATTAACGTCGCCCTCTGGCTTGTCGCGGAGGCCGGAGGAAGGTAGTAAGGGTTGTTTTTGTCTTTTTTCTAGGATGAAGCGGTTTTCAGCAGGGTTGGAATCAGGGGAAAGAGTGGAGGTTTGTGAATTAGTGTTTGAGGATGCTAATTCCATCACAAATTAAACAAATTCAGGGGAGGGGATAACACAGAACAACCATATCTCAGCATGCGCAATTAAAACCCCAACAGTGAAATTAAAATATTAAAGAATAGAGATCTGGGGACTTACATATTTTCGACGAGCTGTAGGTCGTTGATGAGTGATGGGCTGTTGGTGAATTCTTGAATGATTGCTGGTTGACGAGCTTTTGTGCAAATTGAAAATTGTGGTTTTTCGGTGGCAATTGCGTAGAGTAATAAGTGAGGAAGATGAAATAATTTTTATATGTTGGGCGGCGGAAAGCTAATGGGACAGATTGGAGCGGGAGTTAATAGGTTTTACTCGGGGAATGTTTTGGGCCCACTATGTTTATTATACTACGAGATAATTGTGGAGTGACACGTGCCCGACACGGTGTCAGGCTGCATTTAATGAAGTTTAAGTGGGATTGGATGTATAAGAGGAGGCGTGGTTTGACTTTTTTGGTTGTTATGATTACGTTGTGGGGAATTATTTGGGTCGAGATGTGATTTCAGGTCGAAAGGAAACGGTGGTGAGATTCCAGGTCGCTATATACATAGCTGGGGACTTGACCCGGGGATCGGTAAGTTGACTCCCGCAGGATGTTCATCTTGTCTTTAAATGAGCGAGCTCTGTGAGCTGAACATTTATAGGTCGCAGGAATATTTAATAACTCGCAGTGGTGAGGTGAGTATCATAGCTCGATTTGTGATTTCGGAGTGTGGATTGGTAAAATGAGGTAGTGGTTTATTTGTGTATTTATATTTGATTGTTGTTTTTTAATGGTTCTTGCGCTGCCTGACTATGTTTTCACATGTCCTACATGATTGCGTGCCTTGATCAGCTAGAACATGGGGGACTAACTGATACGGACCAAAATGTCTGTACGTGATATTATTTGATGTATAAGATTATTTGTGGTAAGCGACCTCATTTCTGGGAGAGGGTGTTCCTCCTAGGAGATGGGCGAGCAGTTTTGTGTCCTGGAGAAGTAATCTAGCTGGTTTGTGAAGAGTAGCGACCTGTAATATGGGGATGAGTTCTCATATAGGGTCGCAACCTCTTACGTTTTGAGCTGTACACTTGAGCTTGATTGTGGGTTTTATGAATGTTAAGCCCGTGGGATTAAGGTGATTGTGTTGTATGGCCTTTGGTGGGCTGTATAAAGGGCCCAGGCCTGTTGTATTGAAGAGATTTATTGTATATGGGAACTTAACATGTGGAGAGAGTCCCAATTGAGAGTCGGTTATAGTGTTGTATTATGAATGCAATTATGGTTATAGAAGGTAATCCTAGATTGAGGGACACTTCCCCAATCTTTATAAAAGGGTGCGTATGCCCCTCATTATTGAACTAAGTCAATATCGCTTTAACATATTATTTTTTATTAGAGAGAAGAGTTGAGTGTTGGTTTCGCATATTAACTTAAGCGTCGGAGGGCTTTAACAGGCTCAAAATCCGGCCCGTTCGAGGCGCTGTTTTGTAGGATCAGGTAGGTCGCCAGAAGATTCACGGAGGATTTGGCAGGTCGCTGTAACATATTCAGAAGCAATTTCAGGTCGCTGGTCTCTATTTTGAGGTTAGTGCCCCCTATATTTAGTAGCCCAACTTTTGGACTTATCAAATTGGCGCCGTCTGTGGGAAAGAGGGACATCGAGTTCTTGAGCAAAAGGCGTGAGAGATTCACAAACAAAGCATGAAGGATAGCAACATAATTCCGAGAACCTTGCACTATGGTTCTATATCGAACAACAAGAAGAAGAAAAACAGATTGGCGGATATTAATGAGCAAGATATGACAAAGGATGGACTAACGCCTTCTCAGGCGAATTCAGCGGTCCAAGACACTGGTAACACACCGCCGCCCTCTCCCAAGAAGCGTGAGGGAAAGGGACCAGCGGAAGGTTTGGAGATAAGAACACCGGAGATGGAAACGCAGAAAGCGATCCACATAGGGGCGAAAGAGGGGAAACACTCATTATAAACTCTCATCACCCTCCTACTCTCGGTTCCAACTCCCTGAATATCTCTGCCCCTACGACCACTCAGGACCGCACGCTCACGGTTTACGATCCTAACACTGCTTTTGAGTCTCTCTTGAAAAGAGCTAAAGACAAGATCCTTGCGAGTAACCCCTCTCATGTTTTCTCTCTTGACGAGCCGGGGTCCTCTATCCTGCATTAGCTCATGTCTAAGGCTGCCGAGTTACGATGGTCTGACTTTGACGACTCTGAAGACAGCCTAGCTTCTTTCAAATAGGAGCTCTCTCACATTGATCAAATGGATAGGAGGAATCGCCACCCCTCCCCCACATCTGTTTAATGCGTTTCATCTTTTGGAACATTCGAGGGATCAGTAATTCGGCCTCTCGTTTAGTCTTTAAAGAACTCTGTCGGGCCCACCGCCCCAATTTCCTTGCCATTGCAGAACCAATGGTTTCTTTTGATAGCATTCGCACCTCTTTCTGGCAGTCCCTTAATCTCACCCTTGTTGCTGAAAACTTTTGCAGCAATGGGATCCCCGATATTTGGATCTTCACGAGACCCACTGTTACCTCTACCTCTATCCTCTTCTCCTCGGACTAGGTTATCCTCATCCGGGCCACCTTTGGGGACCTCAATTTTCACCTCGGCTTCGTCCATGCTCATAACACGACTCTAGAGAGACGTTCCCTTTGGAGGGACATCTTGAGCCTTTCGCTCCCCCACCTTCTGATCATCGGGGATTTTAATGCTGTTTTGGGGGCCCATGAGCGCCGTGGGGGTAACCCTCCTCAGGCTTCTTCCTGCTCTGACTTTCGGAGATTCTTGGATGCCGGAGATTTTCCGCAGGTCACCACTTCCGGTGGTCTCTTCACTAGAATTAGTCGTTGCCATTCGGAGTTCCGCTATGCTCGCCTGGATCGCGCGATCTTTTCTGCTGACCTGTCCCTTGAGAGTGGGAGGGTCTCTGGCCTCCTCATTCCCCATAACCATTCGGACCACCACCCCATCCTCATTGATTGCTCTAGAGAATCGCCTGCTGCCTCGGGCCCTCGGATCTTTCGCTTCCAACACTTTTGGACCTCGCAGCCTGATTTTCGTACCCTCGTCACTTCTGCTTGGACTCTCCCCCACCAGAACTCTAACCCTATTCTCTCCCTCATGTCTAAATTGCGTTATCTTTGTGGGGCTCTCCGGGGTTGGAATGCTCACACGGTTGGTAATGTTCATCGTCAGGTGGAGTCGTCACTTTCGAGCTTATGAACCTTCAATCTCGTTGTTTGGACATGGGGTACACTGATGTTGACATTGATGCTGAGATTGTCCTGCAGGTCCACACCTCTTCCCTGCTCGACACTCAGGCTAGTATTCTTCGTCAGAAGAGACGGGCTAAGTGGCTCATGGATGGGGATTGTAACACGGCCTTTTTCCACCGGAGCATCAAGGCTAGGGTCACGAAGTCCACCATTGGCTCTCTCTTGATCGATGTGGTGGTCAGCCACTCCCTTGAGGCGATTCAAGGAAAGATCACTTCTTTCTTCTCTGATCTTTTTTTCGCCAGCCACCCTCTCCCTGATCCTTCTTGGATGAATGAGTTTCTACACCCTTCGGTTGATACTCATTCTCAAGCCTTTCTCTCCATTACTCCAAGCGATGAGGAGATTCGTGATGCGGTGTTCTCTCTCGACCCTAGTAGTTCCCCCGACCCGGATGGTTTCAATGGCCATTTTTTTCAGGAGTGCTGGGACATTGTCGGACTTGACGTTTGCTTGGCAGTCCGTCATTTCTTTGTTTCCTCTTCCCTCCCTACTGGATTCAATTCCAATTTCATGATTCTTATCCCGATTGTGAAAGGGGTGATGCGGGTGGAAGATTTCCGCCCAATCGCCCTTAGCAACTTTTCTTTCAAGATCATTACGAAAATCATGGCTACCCGTCTTGATGTAGTCGTTGGTAAGATAATCTATGATTCTCAGTTCGATTTCATTCCAGGAAAGCAGATTCATGACTATATCGCTGTTGCCTCCAAGGCTTTTAATTGCCTCTCCTCTTGCACTTTTGGTAAGAACATGATCATGAAGATTGACATCCGTAAGACCTTCGATACCTTAGATTGGGGCTTTCTGATTGCGGTCTTGCACCGCTTTGGTTTTCCTTATATCTTCATTGGGTGGGTTGAGACCATCCTTCACTCCGCTCGCATCTCGGTACTCTTGAATGGTAGCCCTGCTGGCTACTTTAGTTGCTCAAGGGGTGTCCGCCAGGGGGATTCCCTTTCTCCTCTCCTATTGTGCATTGCGGAAGACGTTCTTGTGCGTGCCCTCTCTTTCGCTACAGATCGCGGTGCGATCCCCATGTTCCGGGCCAGTCGTGCGCTCTGCTTCCCTAACTGCCTTCTCTATGCTGATGACATCCTCGTTATGAGTCATGCTTCGACTCGTAATGTTAGGGCCATCCTGGACATCTTCCATCGTTATTGATATCTCTCCGGACAGAGCCTCAACCCGGAGAAATCTAAGATTTACTTTGGATCTTCGGTGACTCCTACTGTTGTCTGTCGGATCTGTTAGGTCTCTAACTTTTCTGTGGGCTCTCTCCCTGCCTCCTATCTCGGTGTCCCGATGTTCCGTGGTAGTCCTAGGGTTAACCATCTCCGCCCGATCCTGGATAAGAACCTGGCTAAGTTTGGAACTTGGAAGGGCACCTCTCTGTCTCTTGCTGGCCGCATCTGCCTCGTTAACTCGGTCATTACCAGCACCACGGTGCATTCCATGCTCATCCTTAAATGGCCGACCTCGCTTACACACAGACTGGAGACTGCTATTAGAAATTTTGTCTGGTCGGGTGATATCTCTAAGCGTAAGCGTTGTACCGTTAACTGGGCCCGCTGTTGTGCCCCTCGCGAGAAGGGTGGTCTCGGCATTCGCTCCGTCACCACTGTCAATTCCTCGTAACTCTTCAAATTTGCCAATAACTTACTTAATAAGGATTCCATGGCCTTTTGTCTCCTCGTCTATCTGGGGTGGCCTCAGGTGCCATGTTACCAGCATCTTGGAGAACTTTCACTGGATCCCTGGCAGTGATTCCAGAGTTAGTTTCTGGTGGGATAACTTGCTCGGTTACTCCATCGCTTCCCGCATTGGCATTCCGGAGACGTTTAAGCCTCATTTCTCTCAGACTATTGATGATTACTTCTTTTATGGGGTTTGGCATCTTAGGGAGTGCTTCCTCGTCTCCTTCACTGACATCGTCATTGACATCCTCCGGTTCCCTATTGTCCCTCACACAGAGGATAAACGAGCCTGGTCTACCTCTCCTTCTGGGGATGTCTCGGCCAAACTCGCGTACGACCACCTCCGTCAGAAGTTTCTTAAGGTTCGGTGGGGAAGTTGGATTTGGTCCTCTCACATTCCTTCTCGGAGCTCAATCACTGTTTGGAAGGCGATCTTCAATCGCCTAGGCGTCTTCGACGTGATCCACAGGCGGGGGTTCATTGGTCCTTCCTTCTACTACTTCTGCTTTGCGAGTTCCGAGACAGTTGATCATATTCTTACGGACTGCCGGTTTGCGCGTCACACTTGGGGCTGGATTGAGGATGCTTTCGACATCCAGCTCCCCCTTTCAGGTAGTTTTGCTCAATTTGTGTTTTGGCTATTGACTGCCGTTTTAGTGCACAGGTACTTTTTCTTTGGAAAGCGGCTTTCATTTCAACGATATGGACGATCTGGCACCTCCGGTGCAATTTCGTCCATAATGGAGTTCGTCCCTCCGCCACAGTGGCTCTCATCCTCATCCGTTCACTCGTTCAGAAGTCTTCCGCTCTAGATCACGGCACGATGGCAAACACTGTTACATACCTGATTTGTTTGCGCAAATTGGGTGTGCGTGGTAGGCCTGTGCCTCCGCCCACCCTTACCCCCGTGTCCTGGTTGCCCCCTCCACCTGATTGGATTAAGGTGAATACTGATGGCAGTGCTCTAGGTTGTCCTGGAGATTACGTCGTGGCCGGAATTTTTCGCACTTGTCGGGGCTTTGTAAAAGGCGGCTATTCGAGATCGCTTAGCAGGGTTCGCCTTTGAGGCAGAGTTAGAGGCCACGATTATTGCGGTCGAGGAGGCTGATCAGAGAGGCTGGAGACGGATTTGGCTGGAATCCGACCCGAGTTATGTGGTGGAGCTGTTGGTAAAGCGTAGCCTGGATGTCCCTTGGCGCTTCCTAACTCGTTGGCGACGGATTCTGTTCATCACTACCTCGATCGAGTTCATGGTTTCGCATGTTTATCGAGAAGGCAATCGCGCTGCTGATGTGCTATCCAAATTCGATTCTCCCCATTACGACTGGTTTACTTCTCCTCCGGCGTTCCTCCTAGATTTGGTGACCGGTGATATTTTGGGTAAAACGACATTCCGTTCATCAAGATCTTGAGATCAGCCCCTCCAATGGCAGCTTAATCTCGTTTCGGCAGAGAACCTTGGTATTGCTGCTCTAGAGATCACGACCAGCTTGTTGTAGCTTATTTTTACACTTAGCCGGCTTGTGGCTCTCAGCTTTTTTTTATCGCTTTGTCCTATTCCTTCTACTACTGACATTGAGATGGTACTCTTTCCTCTACGAGGGTTTCTCCCACAAGGGTAGGTTTATCTCGAAAGGTTTTAATGAGGCCCGAACAGATAACTCTAATCAGGAAATGGACGTCGTGATCTTTGTTTGTAAAAATGTTTTCTTTCTTTTTAATAATATTTTCGTACTTTGAAAAAAATAAAAAATTCTATACTAAAAAAAAATAAAAAAATGGACACACATTATTTATTTTAAATAGCTCGCATGCACTTAATACACAATCAACGTCCCCCAATTTCATATGATACGAAACCTACACCTTCTTGGAGAAGGCTGTGAAAATGAATCAAAAGTGGCTTGTACGAATGAAATTAAGCAGAAGCAGCCTCTAAGAACATATAGGAAGGAACACACAAAAAGCCAAATAGACACATATAATAAGCACATGAGTTGATCAATGAATTAGCTGCAGACGTGTAATTGGCGCATGGATGAATATATACCATTTGAAATGCATTAATTAATAATCAGTAATCCTGAAAGCCTTCAAAAGTGTATCCCTAAACCTAGCACAATCAAGAGTTATATCCTGATTATCCATATATATGGACCGAAAACCGAGAAATCCTTTCTTTTGAAGTGCACCAGCACCACGGTGTGTATAGATTGCACTGCCAATTGGGTATCTCCCAAACAGAGAACTTTCATTTGGACCCACTTTGTACTCCAAATAACTCAACCCCATTTCCTTTGCAGGTGAGTGATAGTAATCTTTTGACAAGGACTCCAAACCAAAGGGTATGATTTCTATAAGAACAGCCTTGTCAGGAAGATAAACCATGTTGGTTAGCCCCGCCCCATGCACTCCCAGCATCACATCAAACGAGTTCACAAACTTCTCCACCGTCGCCATCTTGTACACTATTTCTTTCACGACAACATCGAACCCCAGGCGTCGAGCCATGTCGGCTACTTGTTTTTCGTTGTTGAGACGACGGCTATTTCTTCTGGAAATGATAAGCAGGCGAGGCGGCCTGCTCGCAATGACTCTGCGCAACGAATAAGTGGTGCGGAGAAAGTGCCTGAAGTCGGATATCGAATAGTATGGGAATTCCCAAGGATGAGTTCCCAGCTCCTTGTGGGATTTGAGGCCAAATATCACTCTTCCAAAGCACATCACCTCACTTTCCTTGTCGATGTTTATGACATCGTAGTTGGAAAGCTTGTCGAGTATCCTTCTGTATTTGGAAGCCCAGGAGTAGCGCTTGTCGGTTATAAGAAAGACAACCGCTCCGTTGAATGGTCGAGAGGTCAAGTAGAGGGGGATGAGCACGTCTGTGAAGTCGTGGTATACGTTACCCGTGTATCCGCCTGTGGAGAACACGACAGCTGGCACCGTGCGGACCGTGCAATTTGGGAGTTTCCTGGTAGCCTCGTACTTGATTTTCCACTTCCTAATATAATTCATCACAAAAGTGTCTCCTTTCCGAGCATAAGGTTTCAGGGTCCAAGAATGTACTGCCTCTGAGGCTACCAAAATTGTGGATGAGTTGCCATCGACTCTTACGTCCCCATTCATTTCGACCACATCTGATCTTGAATTGCTCAAATTTGATATAATTGGTCCAAAATCATCAGCCCCGGAATCTGACCATATCAATATATATATCGAGTATAATCAGTGCTAAAAAGAAAAATCGACAATATTCGCATGCTTATTATACACTTACATGTTTGAGGTTCCTCAGATCCAATCAATATTTTCAGCCCCAGAGATAACGATCCCTTTGAATTCACTGAACAAATACATAAACACAAGTTAATATATAAGTTCATAGTTCCTTACAAATGTGTATAGATGAATTAAGATCGACAAGTAAAGAGATACACTTACGAAGAGGTAGGTCGAAAATAATGAAAAGGCTAAAGCTCATGATGAAACAAACCATTAGAACTACGCATCCTAGGTTCTTCATCTCATATGGACTAAAACTTCTAGAAAATATGGAGTCATATATATATGCCTTACCAACTCTACTTTATAAGTAATTAAATGATCGCAATCATTAATTGAAAACACCAAATTAACATGTGGAACTAATACTACTGGCTTGTGAAACTCATGAGTAGGGAATAGGATTCATGGTTTTGGAAATATTTAATTTAAGCTTATAAGTACTTGATTGGATGTCTAGCTTTATTTCTGATATTGTTGTTATTTGTTGTAGTTAACGTCTAGAGCCGGTCTCCTGACTGATCATCACATGTATTATCATTAATGTGATAGATTTACTTTCAATAGTGTCATTTTTAACAACAAAATGTCATATAAAAAAACATCACTTTACATGTTAATCATACATTTAAGTAAGTAAAAAATAATGGAGTCACGTTTTCCTTTAATGCTGTCATTTGCTGTTTTAAAATTTTTATTTTACATCTTGAATAAATAATTATCAATTTTGTTTTGAAGTATCAATTATGACTATAACAATGTTAATTTTTATATTAAATAAAAATTATCAATTTTGTCACTCTTAGTCTTAATATATAGTCGGAAATTAACACCCCTCCATTACTTGTTTTCTTTTTGGGTTTGAACAAAACAATAAGATTTTTTTAGAGTATCTTATATTTCACTGACCTTAAAATAATTGCCATTTTAGAAAGTTTCGCACAAGTTAAAAAAGTTTACAATTTAACTTATCTACTCATTTAATATAAATATGTTTAATGCATTTCGTATTTCCAATACTCAATTTAAAGAAATTGAAATATAATTTAAAAACAATAAATAAGGATAGTTTTGGAAGTTTAAGATTAAAAATGAATTCCTAAAGTGACAGTTATAATTGGACAAAAATGATAAGCTAAAACCATAATTATTTTGGGACAGACAACAAGATATTAAAATATATACCTATTTAATTTACTTTGTTTTTATTTTATTTATTTAGTTGGGATACTAAATTTAAAGATGACTTTAAATTCAATGCTAGGCAAAGTAGGGAGAAGCAAAAATAACTACAATTGCAAATACAATTATTATATTTTCTTAATTTGTGGAAATTCTTTGTCAAAATTTATTTTAGATGGATAGATTTTTTTGTTGTAAATATTATAAAATACAACTAACTTACGTTACATGAAATTTTAGAATAACTAGTGGTTATGAGAAGGATTTTCTATTTTCTATCAATCATTATGTTTTAATACATTAGTTGAATAAGATAGACAAATACTATTGCGAGATCCTCTTCCCAGTAATACCATTTTATTTGTGATATTCACACTTGATATAAATGAAAGGTTATATTAGATCATATGCCTTGTCTTTTTGGCACATTTGATACAAATGAGCCGAGTAATAATTTCTAAATTTTCACACTGATCTAATATAACCTTTCATGGAAGAGAGAGAAAAGAAAGAAAGAATGACAAGGTGTAATTGATTTCAATTACAATTAGCATTTTAATGAAATCACCAATCCAAAATTTAACTACCCAATATGATCCAATTTTAAATATAATTGTTCGAAGACAACATGTTTTATCTCTTCTCTTTCCCTTTTATACGAAAGATAACATGTATAAGAAAATAACTATCGTTAAACAAAATATGAGGTGAATCACATATCGTGAGTAAATTAACTCCATTAAATTCGGATCACGTGGGGTAATAAGAATCACAATTACAAATAAAAATATGTGATCTTCAAAATATGATGTAATTATTCGTCTTTGCTTCTTAAATTCATAGATTTTCATACTAGTACTCTATTTCCCAACTATTAAATCATTTAACTTCCAGAGCAGGGTCAGTTGAAGAAATGCATTTTGCGTGTCGAAAAAAATAAAATAAAATATATAAATAGTAACTCATGTGCTAATTGCTTATAAACTATATCCTTCATATTGTTCACAAGTTGATAAAAGAAATTCACAAAAGGAGTGTCATTTTTGCATTTTGAAGACTAATTAAGGTGTAAAGATTTTTCTCGATTTACTCTGTATCTATTAATTCATAAGGTAAATAGTATATCATTTTCAACTAACACTAAATCCCTAAAGTAGTGTTGTATTGGATGTTTGATATGTTTTTTAATATCGTGATTTTTGTAAAACAATATTTATCGAGACGAGAGATGAATGAAGTACGTATCATGCCATAATTGTTAACAAAAGATTTTGATGTTGTCGGTGCACTTCCCCACATTGTCGAATTTAAAGTCTTAATAGTTTCCTGAGATAATTAGTGATCGAGGTGATAATCAATATTAATAAGAACAGTTGTGATCTCAAAGTAGTGCGAGTTAGCTAATTTTTGTTGAACAGGATTTCAGTCAACATAATTCAGGTTTGTTATTTTTGTTGAGTTCCACTATATAATGTTGATACTAATATTGAAATGAATAAAAAGAGGGTTAAAAAAAATGATTATCAAGCTATTTAGATGCAATTTATTTGAAGTTGAATATGTGCAGTGCAATACATATATGCAGATGCAGTGGGGGAATATAATGGTTCACAGGATGGTATTTGCGAAGAGTTATAGTCGGCTGGAGCAGAAAATAGTTGCATTTGGAGCATTCCTTGGTTGCTTCATTATTGCATTCACTCTTAACATGGTCACCAAGCCCTATCTTGACCCTCTGCCCTTGTGTAAGCTTTCATTAGATATATCTTTCCAGGTGAGAAAGATATGTATTAATTTTAAATAACACTTTGAAGTTTGTTTTCTCAGATCTTTCGGAAGTGGATAGAACGAGGCCAAGTATACATAATTTGAGCAATTCAAGGTCTGATGTGTATGAAATAATTGGCGATCTGAGAATCGAAGGCAGCTCATCCACCATTTACATAGGCGGCGGCAGTAGTAGCAGTAGTAGTACTAGTTCTAGTTGGACAGTAAAGCCCTACGCCCGGAAACAAGATACTCTTGCCATGGGAAGGATTACCACTTTGACAATCAAATATAGCGACAACAAATCATCATTAATATCAATGCCTAATTGTAACCGAATATTGAGCAGCAGCGCCACCACTCCAGCCATCATTTTCTCCACCGGAGGATACTCCGGAAACCCCTTCCACGCCTTCACCGACATCCTCCTCCCCCTTTACTTCACTTCTCGTCAATTCAACCGATCTGTTCTCTTTCTCGTATTCGACAAGTATCCTGGCTGGATCTCAAAGTACAAACTAATACTCGACAAACTCTCCCAATACGATGTTGTCGACATGAATGCCACACGGAATCATGATCAAGTGCTTTGCTTTCCAAGAGTGATTATAGGCCTCAGAGCGAGCCACAAGGAGTTCACCATCGATGATCCAATCGAAACACACGCGCATCATTCAACGATCATGACCAACTTCACAAAGTTGCTTCGAAGCGCGTATTCATTGAAGAGAGGCTCTGTATTAGTGGTGGGCAATTATGGGCGACCTCGAATGCTTGTCGTTTGCAGGAGAAGAGGGCGGCATTTGGTGAACAAACATGAGATTGCCGACATGGCTCGTGGTTTGGGATTTGAAGTTGTTCTCAAGAAGATGGCGGGGGATGTGTCGATAGATGCGCGGCTCGTTAACTCTTTCGACGTCATGATTGGAGTGCATGGGGCTGGTCTAACCAACATGCTTTTCCTCCCTGAGAATGCAATACTCATCCAGATTATACCCTTTGGGTTGGACTACATTGCCAAAACTTGTTTCCAGATTCCTGCGCAGAGTATGAACTTGAGGTACTTAGAGTACAAGGTCGATCTAAATGAAAGCTCTTTGTCATCAAAATATTCGCGGGACGCCAAAATTAATTACACAGACACTGTCGCAATAACCAAAAAGGGATTTGACCATTTTCGTTCTGTGTATTTGGATAATCAAGATTTAAATATTGATTTATGTAGGTTTAGGAAAACTCTTTTGAAAGCATTGGAGCTCCTTTCTGTGTAGGGCTTGCATTCCATGGATATACATACACTTTCCTTGGAAATTTTGAAATAAAAGGCGGACTCTTTTATGTTCTTTTCAACTTTCAAGTAATCTCTTGTTAGCTATATCTTTTTAATAATGTTGTAAGATAAAAGAAGAGGAGAAAGGGATTCATACGTTATAGGGATCACGACACCATCTCCAACTAAAATCCCTAAAAGGGCTTCATTAAAACCTCCCGAGGTATATCCACCATTGTGGAAAAACCCTCGTGGAGAAAAGAGTAACTTCCAAAAGCTTTTAGCTAAAAGATTGGGCAAAAATAAAAACTAATCGCAAAAGGCTACAAGCTAACCATAAAAATAAAACAAGCTACAACAAGCAAGTTGTGACCCAAAGGTAAAGCCCTTGAAGTATGCAGTTGAGTTGAGGAGCGGGCGTCGCAACACTATGACCGATCACCGCAACACTATGACCGATCACCGCACCAATCGATGAAAAAGCTTTCCAATGATATCATCTTTTACTGCATCCAAAATATCCTCCAACGGGGAAAAGAACCAACAGTACCAAGTACGAGAAGTATCATACTCTGAGATATTAATTATTAGTTAGATACTTTGAGATATTCAAGATATATCATACTTTGAGATATTAATTATTAGTTACATACTTTGAAATATTCAAGATATATCATACTCTGAACCCGCGTCGCATTGTACTGGTGTCTAATCAATGTTTATTAATTATTAGTATATAATTTAATATTTTTATATTTAGATTGAATAAATTACTAATATTTAGTTATATACTTAGTCTATTGTAAATAACTCATATTTTACCTATATAGAATATCTAAAACTCCAAAAATAAAATTATTTTAAATTATATTATCAATAAAATTTATTTAATTATTTTCATAATTTTTTTTAATTAAAATTATTTCATATGTAGATTTTATTTTAATTAAAATAACTAATTTAGATCTATCTACCTATTATATATGATTTATTTCTATTTTTATATTAAAAGAATCAAAGGAAAGTATTGAATAAGAAAAAATATAATTAAAAAATTAAATTAGGTAATATACAATAAAAATAAAATAGGTAAATATTAGGCTCGGATGACACATAAGCAAACGAAGCACCAAAATTTTTTATTTTTCAAACAAAGCATACGAAGCAGACACATAGGTTATGATGATTTTGAATTAATATATAGGGGTGATATATATATACCAATATTAAATATATTATAAATAAATAGAATAAATTAATTTAATAAAATATATGATTATAAAATATTTTAAAATTCAATTCAAAAAGTCCATATGAATAAATATGAATCCATCAATCACAATACAACATACAAAAATTTAGTTGAATTAAATATAATGAAGAGAAATCAAATAAAATAGTTCAATTCTTATATCATCACTCCAAGTCCAACAACTTCAAAATGAAATAAAATCAACCATCATAATTTGTATTTATTTGTACTCCAAAAAAAATAAATAATAAGACCCTATCAATTTTTATTTGATATAAAAATTAGAAAGCAAAAAAAAAAAAAATAAAAAAAAAACCCGGTTGAACCTGTCATAGGTTCACTGGTCCAACCGATTCATGACCGATTTGGCCGATTTTTGAGTCTACCAATTTTTACATGAAAACCGGACCGGTGTGGTCACCGGTTCCCGGTCGAACCGGCCGGTTCGATTTTCAGAACTATTCAAGTTAGGAGTGTCCTTCTCCTGCAAGAATAAAAGCAAGGTTCAATATTCAAAATAATAATAATAATAATAATAACAACAACAATACACTCGTTAAAGTATTAACAACCTACTTTTGTACTCAGAATTACCAAAATAACTTAATGAAGTAGACTCTAATAGTGGCCCTAATGCCTTGTTTGGTCTAAGACTGCGAATATCAGAATTTGTATTCTAAATCTCAATCTTCGTTTGTTCTACAACTCTAATTTTTAATCCACAACCAACTATCTCTTACACCTAACCCCACACCCATCTCTTTTATCAATATAATAATACACTATCATCCACTTTTCAGACATGATTTAAAATCAAATACAATATAAAAATACATTATCATCCACTTTTCAGACATGCATCTACAGTAAAAAGTAAAGGATTCTGAATCCTATAACAAACAAAGATTCTTACTATTTACAGAATTCTGAATACCAAAATTCAAAATCCCAACAAAACCTAGTCCAAACAACCCCTAAAAGAATAACAGTCCTCCGTTGGTGGTAGTCCGATTTGGACTTTCTAGTGGGAACAGCCTGCCAAGGTGGTAGGACACATAAGCATTTCATCCGATCCAAAGAACTGGAACAAAGCCCTAAAAAAAGACAAAACAATACATTAAGAGATGACCAGGCTCCGGGATGCCCCTCTGAGAAGGCGAGTTTTTCGGTTGTGAGCGAGCTACGAAGCGATATCCTAGAATCTAAGTAAAACTAAAAAAAAGTGAAAAGTGAAAAGTGAAAAACCGAAAAGCTGCAAAAGTGATATAGTGAATAAAGTGAAAGGTACAGTCCAAACAGGTAAGGATTTGTGGAGCATTCAGCGGACAGTATCACAAATCGTATTGTCATGTAAAAAGTAATTCTAGATGTACTAATGCAAGGTTAACAATAGCATTGACTGAACAATATTATTAAAATATTTAGACTAGACAAGCCATATGAAAAGTGTTAATGTCATAAGTGAAAGCTGAAAAGTGAAATTTGAAAAACTGAAAAGTTGCTAAGGTCGGTAGGATGGTCGTCTTAAAGGTCGGTAGGAATGAGCCAAGTGAAGAGAATTTTCCACTCTCCTTACAAATATGTTCCAAAAACACATGAGAAATCATCAAAAACTCCTTTACAATACTCTTTGTTCTTCCAAACAAATACAAGCTAATGGCTGATGCGCATGAGATGCCTTCAGTTTATATAATTGGTCACGGTTACTATAAGGGAGGTGAGGGTGATTTGACCCAAAAATGGATAGAACTCTTCTTGAGTTTCTAATTGTTCAAAAACAGACAGGTAAGTGGAATCCTATTAGAAGACTACCACCCCCAAGAGGAAGTGTTGATGAAGCACAAGATTTTCCCCTTCGTTGTTGTGAGGTCTAAATTGTTCATATAATGTCGAACAAAGGGTCTCTAAACTTTTTTTTTAAAAAAAGAATATAAGTGGTATAATGAACTTATCCATAGCCTAGGTATTGTTCGGTTTGGAAATAGCAGCAAAGACAATTACGTGAACGGAGTCACGATGTTAAGAAGAAGTTCTTGCCTGTAAATTCTGGACTCCCTGTAATATAATTGCATGTACTTAAAATATTTCATTTCCTTAACTCGTGTTTATTTACATAGGAATGTCCAATCATAAGCCCTTGCAACGCTTTCGATAAGGAGCCATTGCCAGCAAAAATGAAAATACTCTAGAAGAGAAATTAAAGCCTCTGATGAAGGAGTTGAATAAGTTGGACCGAATTAGTACGTGTTAACATATTTTTGTTTTGCTCATTTGTTGGACTGTACTAGGAGTATGAATATGATAGTTTGTATCCTTTTATTTGGAATCTTTTATATGTAAATTATGTATGACTATTGTGCATTTCTTTTGTTTTTCATGCTTGTCGACTATCTTGTAGTTTTTATAGTATATGTTTTATGTTTTTTGCCAACTACATTGAAAACTTTGTGGCCGACTATACAGCCGGCTATATATTTAATCATGTTAAATATCTTGTGTTTTGTACAATATGCATTTTTATGTTTTTTGACAACTATACTACCGACTATGGTGCCGACTATACTGTTGACTATATATTAGATGATGTCGACTACCTTTTGTTTTGTAGGAAATATTTATAGGAACGATATCGAAATTGATATAACCTTTAAGAAAGGGAAAATTTCAAAAAATAGTCCAACAACTATAGGGGTGTTTCGATTGGAGCCACATAGTAGCCACTTAGATGAAAAATGGAGGGAAAAATCACCCCAAGATTAAACCATTTATCCCTTAACTAAACCTTTATTAAAACCCCCAACTTATAGCATCCTCGACCTTACATTTTTAAAGGCTGAATCAACACATAAGAGAAGCTCCTATGAATTTTTTCCTCAATCTACAAAATATCTCATGTTACCGCGTCGGTCGATTGCGATTGTCACGAAAAGGCCGTCATTCGCACCTCATGAACGAATGACAATCCAAGTCGAAGGTATTTATCTTGCCTCAACTACAAGATTATTTTTCTACAATACATTATTAAAAATGTTATTTGTTTGGTCGAAAGGGTTTATTTTGTTTTCCTCTTTTTTTTTTTTTTTTTTTAATCAATTTCACCTAATTCTTTTCTTCTAATTTATTTATGCAGAATGAAGGGTGCGAGTATTTTAACTGGTATGATAACCCAATATTCCAGAGAGCTAAAATAATCATTCTTGGAGTGTTAAGAAGGATTAATGAAATTTAGTTAGAGAATGAAAAGCTTGAAAGGGAGAACATTGAGATGAAAATCTTAAACCAAAACCTCAAGAAGATGTTTGTTATGTTGTTGCCTTTGTTGATGTATATTTGCTTCTGCAAATTGAAGAACACTAGTGTAAATGGTAAGGGTGATGGATGTTCAAGATGTTGGCTTAATGGTTCTTTATGAAGTTTAATATGGTGTCTTAGTAAAATTTGCTTATTAGCAAATTTCCTAGTCTATGCAATGGTATGTGTTTTACTGCAACACTTAGTTATTTTAAGTGTTGCTAGAAAATGGTGTTAGTCTACTTATTGTATCTTTGTTATCAACTTTGACAATCAAGTTTAGATACTATAATCTTCACTTGAGAGCAAAATATTGTTCTATCAACCTGATGTAATATCTTGTGCTTTTGTACTGACTATATAACTTTTATGTCTACTACTGACTATGTTGTCGACTATGTATTGTGTTGACTTGCTACCGACTATGTTTCATCTATATCACCTACTATGTAGGCGACTGCACTACTAATTATATTGTCCTCTTGGAAATTACATGTTAATTTTAATTGCATTTCACTGCTTAAAATTAAATGTTAGATTTGAAATTGACTTTTCTTGCATTTATTGAGTGGTACCTACCCACTAAAGCACCAAATAAGGTCACATCTCATTCCATTTACTAATGTCTTAATTGCAAGTTCAAGAAATAGAAGCAACTTTAATTAATACATTCCCATACCCATATTTAAATAGCAGGCAAATATTCTCTAGGTTGTCCATACCCATCTTTAATTCTTGATATTCATGGTTATTACTAAATGGTTTTCACTCGCAACCAAAGTATTTGTGTTATTGGGCATGTACCGGGCTGGGACGATGAGGAGGAGGAGGTATGCTTGGACATTTTCTTTGACATTTGCTCAACCAAATGTCGGCCTCATGATCATAACGTTTTCAATAGCATTTAGCTCGAGTTAGCTGCAAGGATGTCTAAGGAAATGGAGAAAGAATACACCATGGAAGTTTTTAGGCTAAAGATCCATCTCCTTTGTACGTATTTTGATGCATGCAAGAGCTACAGTGAGTTCTTTGGAGTTCGCTTGGACCGATTGTCAGGGATGGTCAGTGTGACACCATGCTACGTATTTATATTCCTCATGTATGATATTTGAGGTAGTTGGAAAATGAAAACATATACATATATATACACCATTTACTAGAAATATAAATATATTTACCCCAATTTATTCCTTCCTTTCATAGGAGATCGGCATACAGCGTTACTTTCTCATGTAAGGTTTCTCAATGTTCCGTAAGTGCTATGAGATATTCGTGCATAAACATGCTGTTGAAATATACTTTGGTGGCAACGATGAAGTACTTGATGAAACCTCAGGTGCAAATTTGATCATCGATGACTCCGAATCGGACGGGGATAACACTGTGGATGACGAGCTTAACCCGTATTGGGATAGTAGCGACGATGTCAATGTTGACGGTGACGATGGGAATGTTGGAGATGGCTGGGGTGATGTTCTAGTTGTTGTAGGCTGATTACAATTTGATGTTTAAATGTAGTAGGGTTTTATATTTAATTACGTGTGTTGGTGCTTCTTAGTTGTACGAAGTATGCGTGAACTTTAGGATCTGGTATTTTGGTGAAGATATTATTGCATTCAAAGTGCTTGTACAATATATGGTAAGGGTTCATTTTTGTTTTAATGGGTTCTTACTACCGTTATTTTATTTTTTTGTCGTGTATTCTAAGTTAAGGAAAATTTCATTTTTGGTACACTATTCTGGCCACTTTCAAGAAAAGATACGTGATGTTGGCCATCATCAAACAATGTCCACTAAGTTGGTCAATTCATCAAAAAAGGTACAAAAAAAACCCGATCGGGCTTTTTTGCTGACGTGGCGTGATTCAATACTTTCTTATCATTTTTTCTTTAATTTTAAATATTAAATTGAAAAATAAACTGGAAAAATTTTCATTTTTGGTACACTATGTTGGCCACATTCCATAAAAAGTATGTTAAATTGGCCAATTCATCAAAAAAGGTCCAAAAAAGCTTTGATCGGTTTTTTTTTCTAAAGTGCTATAATTTTATATTTTCTTATCAATTTTCTATAATTATACAAAATAAATTAAAGACGACAATGTGTTTTGCTCTCTCTTTTATTTTTATGTTTTTCGTTTCTCTTTCCGTTAATCTAATTAATAAAATCATAATCAATAAAAATTAATATAAATCATTTATAAATATAAAAACATAATACAAATATTAAAAAATATAAATATAGAGATTTCAAAATTCATTTATAATAGATTTTCTCATATATATTTTTATATATGTATTATTATTTTTTTAAGATTCATTTTATATTCTTATATTTATCTCCGAGTTTATTAATTTTGTATTAATTATAATTTTAATAATATAAAGATTATATAAATTATTATATTAAATTTATAATTTTTGAAGACTTATTTTATGTGTATATATTTATCACTTTTTTTTATTTCTTATTAATTAAGATTTTATTTATTTGATTAAAAGAAAAATAAATGAAGGCAAAAAGGTTTTTGTATACAACTTAATAATATTTAAGTAAAAGAAAATTAATAAAATTATATATAATCATGCCACGTCAGGAAAAAAATCCGATCAAAGCTTTTTTGGATCTTTTTTGATGAATTGGCAAATTTAACGTACCTTTACTAGAATGTGGCCAACATAGTGTACCAAAAATGAAAAATTTCCCATTTTTTTTTCAATTTAATATTTAAAATTAAAGGAAAAATGATAAGAAAGTATTGAATCACGCCACGTCAGCAAAAAAGCCCGATTGGGCTTTTTTGTACCTTTTTTGATGAATTGGCCAACTTAATGGATGTTGTTTGATGATGGCCAACTTAATGGATGTTGTTTGATGATGGCCAACATCACGTATCATTTTTGAAAATTGTCCAATATAGTGTACCAAAAATAAAATTTTCCCATTCCAAGTTATGTTTATTTTATATGTCTACTGCCGAATATAATGTCGAGTTATTTTCCTACTATATATTTGTGTATTATAAGTAACTCTATATTATATGTCTATTTCTGACGACTTTGTGGTCGACTGTACCACCGACTATATATTTTTGTATTGTAAGTAGGTTTATCTTTTTTGTCTGTTGTCGACTACTCTGCCGACAACTTTGTCGACTGTACTACCGACTTTGTGGGTGACTATGCTTCGGACTATATATTTATGTATTGTAAGTGGGTCTATCTTATATGTCTGCTACCGACTATATTATACTATAGACTCTATAGCCGACTATATATTTGTGTATTATAATTAAAATTATTTCCTATGTCTGCTACCGACTAAAATACCGACTTTGTAGCTGACTATACTCTCTACTATTTATTTGTGTATTATAGCTAACTATACTGCCAAAAAGTAATAAATAATCACATACTTAATGTTGAGGTACGGGGCATTAGAAAATAACTAAATAACATATCATTGTCATCTTAAACTAATATTGTCTCGATGGAATAATCTCATCGTATAAAGCATTCTAAAATGTGAGAAAATGGAATGGTTAGCGTGGCAAATTTCACATGCACTTGCAAGTGTCTCCATGAAATATACGACCATCATGCCGCATTATTATTCATTTATTTTGAAACATTCTGAACAATCTCCAAGCTCCAGTCTCCTTTGATATCCAAGGGTACTGGTCGAAAATCCCATAGAGCTGCCCTCTCACATAACTTCGGAACCACTGAACATAATCGAGAAAAAAGCGCACGCCTTCTCTCCCTCAACTAGGCAGACGATTCTGGGGAATCATGCACCTTTACCATTCGGTAGTTAAATTCTATCTCATACAGTGCACATTGATTGATGTTCAAATTAGTGGCACCATAAAATTTGTCACATTGTGACCATGGAATGCCTTCGACACCAAAAACACGGGGATATCGAACCGAAGGGCAACCCATCAATGTTTTCCCAATATTTGCTAGCTTCTCAGCCTCACAATCAATATTATCCAATGAAATTATTTTTTGCTATGGAAATCAAAGTAAAACAATTGAGATTAATATAATATAGTTAAAATTCAAAATAAATTAAAAAAATTAAGTTATAATTGATAGGAATAAAGAATGCTTACCCATAATAAATTATTGGTGCACGTCTAACACGGTAAGAACATCAGTGGGGCTGAATTTCTCTTGAGAAGCATCAAATGGGTTAAAGCATCCATTTATATTTGTTATAAGTAATTGTTACATTATGAAGTGAAAATTTACAAACGATTAACATAATAACAATAATAGAAATAGAAATAGAAATAATAATAGAAATATTACTTAATCTCCGAGCCATGCGTCAGATGGGACCATCTTATCAAAGAACCTCTCATCACCGTCCAATACTAATCAACAGACAACGGTATCAAACTCCCTTTTTCTTTTATAAAAGTTAACAATTACATAAGAAATATATTCTTAAGAAACTTATCAAAATATGATGTGTTGTAAAATTAGAAAGTCTATGGATATAAGAATAATTTTCAGATTCACGATGTTGTTAATCAATGTTACCAACATCAGTTAACAACATCGACCAAAGTAAATTAAATTTATGCAGCGGAATGTAAAATATGAGAACACGATTAAACAAATTCAGTTCACAAGTAAACACTTGTGAACTTGGGTGTACAAACCCGAAAACTATATTACTTTCACTTCACGTTCAATACAAAATATAAAGTAATATATGAAAACTAAATATCAAGAAACTTGATACTAAATACTTGTTGCCGGAATGGCAAGATCTTCTCCGTCGGTCACGCAACTTCAAAGATCTTGTTTATCACGATCGTTGGCTCCAAGTAATTTTCTTCTTCGTGTTCTTCTTCTCTTGTGCGTCTTCCTTGTGGTGTGCGTCCTTCAAGAAATCCGTCCGTCTTTTGATCTAAAAAACCGTAAGTCCAAGCTTTAGGATTTCTAATGTCTTAAATAGACAATTCTAAGATCCTAAACTTGGTAAATACCTAAAAACAAATCCTAAACACAATCTACAAATAATTAAAGTCTTGTGCATAAACTTAGAAACATAATATTGACTTATATCTAGTTTCCTAACTTATTTTGTGCCCAAGAAAGGCAAATAACAAAATAGGAATTATTGCCTTTCTGGACAAAACACTAAGACGCAAACTCAAATGGAAATAAAAATACTAACTCCCCCTAAGATAGAAAACTCCCCCTAAACAAAACACCCAATGTTGTTAAAATTCAAACCAACATTACAAACCAACATTGTTCAGAATAACCAACACTCCACAAAACAAACAGAATAAAGGAACTTATTGACTTCGAACCCGCTTCGACCGTCGAGGGGATGTCGAAGTTCCTTCTGCCTTGTGCTTCCTCTTCCTCCTTTGCTACATCTTCATCATTTTCTTCAAAGCCTTATTGTGCGCGCGAATACGCTTCCTCCTCTTCTCTAGAGCAAGGCTCGCCAAGGCTTCGGCGGCAACAGCATCTTCAGCATCAGCAGCAGCATCATTCTCATTCTCGGCAACATCTTTTCACTCAGCATTGTCTCCCCCTATGTTCGCGTCAACGTCCTCTCCCCCTTTTTGACCAGAAAGGGAAAGGGCCTCCAACAGTGAGCAACGAAGTGCCTGCAGCCTAGAAATCTGCAAGTCAATGGAAGCAACATGCGCACGCAGGAGCTGCGCAGAAATGCGGACCATGTTGGGATCGTTCTTCCCAACATCACTATCAACATCAGCAGGAACTGGAGCCTGCCAAGGCAAATCGATCACTCTAGCACCAGTAGTGTGTTGGCCTCGAAAATCAAACCAATCCGCATCACCAGTGAGCACATCATCTGGGAGAAGCGTCAGACCTTGGTTCTTCAACAAGCTGAAAATAAGAGAGGGAAAACACAACGAGGCAGCAGACCTTGATGTGGCAAACTTAGTAACAATATCAAAAAAATGATGCCCGAAACTGAACTTTACACCCTTCCCAAGCTTAAATAAAAACTGGGCCTGAGGCCGAGTAACAACCGTAGTGTTCTTGGAAGGAACCTAGTTGCAAAGAGCCACTTTGTGCATAATAGAATACAGAGATGAGAGCCTAGTGCTCGACAGTTTCTCAAACCAAGAATGCACCATACCACCAGATAAAAAAGACACAACCTCATCCATATCATCCACAACAAAATTACCCCGAGGTGAAGTGGTGCCAAATAAATCATCAATTAAGTCATGGGTGAAGGCAAACACTTTACCACGCAGAAAACCTTTCCCATAGTTCACAGAGCTTAAATCTACAATCGAGGGCAGCATATTTGCATAGAACTCAAGAACTATGTCTCTAACAAATGGAACGGCGGTAGAGACTGTGGAATACATACCATGAAATCGGAGGTAGGCTATCAGGTTGTGGCGCTCAAACAAATCAATCGGCACTTTTCTCTCAGCAATCATATGGCGAGTTTGATAAATATAAAACAACTCAGCAGCCTCAATGGTTAAAAATTTCTCTGAATAGGGCTCCATGTCCTCAATCTCGGGTGTAGGAGTTGCAGTGCCAGATGAGGACTGGGAGTGATCACATGCAGCCGAGGAGGACTGCGTGGCAGAATGTGATGGAACCGGAACAGAGGCAGGGCGGGAGGACGAAACAGACTGTGAGCGACGCGATGTTGGTAAGGGACTACCAACATGACTAACAACATCGTCCTTTACAGCAACCTTCTGTTTCTTCTTGCCCTTTTTGCATGCAGCAAGAATATCTTTCAAGGGCACATCCATTGAAGAGTCAGGGGAATGTTCAAAAAGACCTGTATCAAACTCAGGTGATGCAGCACGAATTGGAGACGGCGGGGGAACATCAGCAGGCGACTTGGCGGAACTAGTAACTTTGCCGGTGATAAAATCCAGCACAGTATATGGAGGCGAAGAGTACTCAGTAGCAGATGACTTGGGAGAGACTTTGACCTTTGCCTGGCTGGGAGAGACACTGTCTTTCGTCAGGCCGGGTCTCCTGTCGGCTTTACGTACAAGATGCTTGCGGCGAGTAAACCCCTTCTTCTCCGGCAAACTTGGAGCAGAAGCAGACGGCGGCACAACTCCGGCAATCGGAGCAGTAGGCTCAAAATCATGATCATTGGGGTCAGACTCCACAACAACATCCTCCTGGAGGTTCATGTGTTCAATCGGCACGTGGCGACGCGGACCAGCCCTGCTCTTTGGGACCGCGGGCGGCACAACGCCAGGCGGTATGTTGCGCAAACGCCTAGACCGCTTCAAAGTTGGATTCCCCACGTGGCCAAAGGTCTCAGCCACAAAAGCCAAATCGGGGGGGTTATCGACGTCTATTTCGTTCCCGGGCTGTCCAGGGAACACTTGAGCAACCGGCATAGCATCGATCGGCGATGGAACAGGCACGGCAGCGAGAGAATCAGGCACATGTAATTTAGGCGGCGATGTTGATAGTGGTGGGTTTGAAAAGCTACCACCACCAATCTCTTCACGAATATCTAGGCCACCAATTTTTGAGAAAGCCAGCGGGACCTGGTCACCGGAGCAGTGAACCTCTTCAGGCAGTACTGGGACAGACGAGGATGGCAGCGGCGAATTGGACATCCTGCACAAACTCACAAAAATACACAACCAAGAACCAAAATAATCGAGAGAATTTGAGAGGGATAAGGATTCTAGAAGTTTTAATCTGAAAGGGTTTGCAATTGTGAGACAACGGTAAAAAGCAAATCAGCTTTTTATCCTTCCAAAAGATGACCGTTGCCCACAAGGAGAGAGAATGTAAAAATATGGGAAAAACCCAAAAAAAATCACTGGCCGATTTTTGTCCTTTAAAACACGATTTTTGTTTCCAAAAAAAAAATAAAGCCACTCCTCCTAGAATTAGGCTACGTGATCACACAAGTTATCCCACTAACTCTTTCCATAAACTCTTTTTCCTTTTTAATAAAAAAAATTGTATGACTTAATCTACAAAATAGGCCGAAAAAAAAAGCTAATTTTAATGAACCATCAGCACAGTTTTACCTATCTTGTGCAATATTACTTTTC
>BMAC01000306.1:317414-346590 GCA_014905375.1 Phtheirospermum japonicum | reverse complement strand
CCACAATCACCTAATTTTGAAGAGGTTGGTCATTTTTGTCATCACTTTTATTGCAACACCGGACCTTATTTCACTTTCAATCAAACTTAATGCATTAGACTCATGTATGAAAAGAAAGGAAAAATGCATGCAAAATAATACAGATGTTGTGACTGATGTTGATAAGAGGTGTCACAACATCACAAACCAACATTGGTTAGACAATGCACATACCGAGATCTCTTCTCAAACGAGAGAAAGTCTCGTAATCTAATGCCTTCGTGAAGATGTCAGCCAGCTGATTATCAGTTCCAATATGTTCAAGGCTAACAATCTTCCTCTCAACTAGGTCTCGAATAAAGTGGACAGGAAAGAGTTCCTCTAAACCCAACAAGAAGACAAAGGAKYATGGWAAGAAYAAGGTTAATTCTCAAGTTGATGACAAGTGCTTTCAATGCGGAAAAACAGGGCACTGGAAGAGGAATTGTAAGAAATATCTTGCAAGCCTGAAAAGTTCAGGTATATATTTTGTTGAGGTTAACCTATCTGTTAATGATGCTTCTTGGGTATTGGATACCAGTTGTGGCTCACACATTTGCAATGATTTGCAGATAATGTCAAGAAGTAGGCAGTTGGACAGAAAGGAAACGGTCCTTAGAATGGGGAATGGAGCAAGAGTTGCTGCATTAGTAATAGGGACTGTTTATTTATCTTTAGATAATGGTTTTAGATTATGTTTGAATAATTGTCTTTATGTTCCGGATATTATCAGAAACATTATCTCTGTACCTGTTTTGGACAGAGAGGGTTTTAGACTTGTTATTGAGAATGTAAGTTGTTCCATTTTCAAAGACTCTTCTTTTATATATTCCGGTTATTTGACGAATTCTTTATACACCATTTCCCCAAGTGAACCCATTCTCACAATTCAGCAAAATAAAAGGAAGTTAAATAATCAGAGTTCTTTCACACTTTGGCATGCTAGATTAGGTCACATTTCCGAAAAAAGGATACACAAGTTGGGACAAAATCTCGACCTTAAGGGAGAGCAAAAGTTGCCAACATGTGAGTCGTGCCTTAAAGGAAAGATGACTAAATCACCATTTGTTGGACAAGTGGAACGAGCCAAACGTCTATTAGATTTGATCCATATAGATGTATGTGGTCCACTAAGTGTTAGTGCGAGAGGGAACTATCACTACTTCATAACCTTTACCGACGATTATTCTAGGTTTGGTTATGTATACCTTATGAGGCATAAGTCTGAGGCCTTTGAAAAGTTCAAGGAATTCAGATGTGAAGTAGAGAAACAAAGTGGTCGTAGTATTAAGACTCTTCGATCAGATCGAGGAGGTGAATACTTATCAACTGAGTTTCTTGATTATTTAAGAGAGAATGGTATTCTCTCACAGTGGACTCCTCCCGGAACACCACAATTGAATGGAGTTTTGGAGCGTAGAAATCGAACTTTGTTGGACATGGTTCGATCAATGATGAGTTGCACTTCCTTACCACTTTCATTCTGGGGCTATGCCTTAGAGACGGCGGCATACCTATTAAATAGGATTCCAAGTAAAGCCGTACCCAATACACCCTATGAAATATGGTATGGGAAGTCACCTTCCTACAAATACCTAAAAACATGGGGGTGTGATGCTTATGTTAAGAATCAAGTTGGAGATAAGTTGGAAATGAGATCCATATTATGTAAGTTTGTGGGGTATCCAAGAGAGTCTATAGGATACTATTTCTATGACCCTTCGGAACAAAAGGTGTTTGTTTCGAGGAATGCTACTTTTCTTGAAGAAGAGTTTCTTTCTGAAAGTGGTGGGGGAGTTATAGAACTTGATGAAGTTCAAAAACCACAAAGTATCCCACAGGTTACCGCAAATAGCACACCAGCTGAGGCTGGACCATCTGTAGCACAACCTTTTCGAAAATCCGTAAGGGTTTCAAGGGKTCRTGAGAGGATGAACCTRTRGTTAKAYAACAAAGAAGAGGGACTCCTTTTGGATAGTGACCCAAGAAGTTATTAAGAGGCAATGTCTGACATTGACTCGAAAAAATGGCAAGAAGCAATGCAGTCCGAAATGGACTCCATGTACTCCAACAAGGTATGGACCTTGGTGGACCCACCACAAGGAATTGTTCCTATTGGCTGCAAATGGGTCTACAAGCGGAAGCTTGGAGTAGATGGAGAGGTAAGTACCTTTAAAGCACYTTTGGTTGCAAAAGGTTATACTCAGAAGCAAGGCATTGATTATGAGGAAACCTTTTCACCAGTAGTGATTCTTAAGTCCATTCAGATCCTGTTAGCCATAGCTGCGTATTATGACTACGAGATATGGCAAATGGATGTGAAAATCGCTTTCCTTAATGAAAACATTAAGGAAGAGATATACATATATATATGAAGCAACCAGAGGGCTTCATATCCAGTGGGAGTGAGCAACATGTTTGCAAACTCCAAAGATCCATTTATGTTCTCAAACAGGCTTCAAAGAGCTGGAACATCCGATTTGATGAAACAATCAAAATGTTTGATTTTCATAAGAATCCGGATGAACTATGTGTCTATAAGAAGGTTAGTGGGAGGGCAGTTACTTTTGTTTTACTCTATGTTGATGACATTCTACTCATTGGGAATGATGTGGGGATGTTGCAATCAACAAGAACTTGGTTGTCTAAGCAGTTCTCCGTGAAGGACTTGGGAGAAGCATCTTTTATCCTTGGGATAAAGATCTATCGAGATAGATCYCGAAAGATGATCGGACTATCCCAATCCATGTARATAGACAAAGTGCTAAAARGGTTTAGCATGGAGGAATCCAYGCGTGGATACCTCCCAATGAGCAATAATCCACTTTCTAGGGCTATGTCTCCAAAGACACCTGAAGAAAGAGGAAAAATGGCTCGTGTACCTTATGCATCCGCGATTGGGAGCATTATGTATGCAATGCTATGTACTAGACCTAATGTCGCACATGCTGTGAGTGTCACAAGCAGATATCAGTCGAATCCAGGTTTTGAACACTGGAACGCCGTTAAGAAGATCCTTAAGTACTTGAGAGGAACTAAGGATATATTCTTGATATACGGAAATGGAGAATTGAAACTAGAGGGATACACTGACTCTAGTTTTCAATCCCATATAGATGACTCAAAGTCAATGTCTGGATATATATATTCATCTTGAATGGAGGAGCAGTCAGTTGGAAAAATTCAAAACAAGAGACGACTGCAGACTCTGTTATAGAGGCTGAATATATTGCTGCATCAGATGCAGCAAAAGAGGCTGTTTGGATGCAGAACTTTATCCAAGGGTTGGATGTAGTTCCGTCCGCTGTTGATCCAACAATAATTTATTGTGACAACAACAGGGCTATAACGCAAGCAAAAGAACCTAGATCTCATCCAAGATCCAAACACATCTTGAGACGATACCACCTAGTCAGAGAGATCGTTGGTAGAGGCGACGTCGTTGTGGATCGAGTCGCTTCGGCAGAAAATGTAGCAGACCCTATGACTAAGCCTTTAGCACAAAAGGTATTCGACGGGCATCTTGAGAAGATGGGCCTAAGATACATGGGCAATTGGCACTAGGGCAAGTAGGAGATTGTTAGAGTAGAGTGCCCGACGTTCCACTTAGATTAGATTTCATTCTACTTGTATAATGATTTTATTGGAATTATATTAATAAAGACAACTTTCTTTATCTTATGTTTTCGCTTTTATTATAATTACATGTATGATAAAGTCCTTAGACCAATTTAAACTATGGGATATGGTTGCGCATATGATGGCAATCATGGAACATGTCTCTAAGATTTCGGTTTTAAACTTGTTCCAAGTCAATGGGCTTTCGAGATAGGACATTGAATAGCCCGATAAGACTTGCGCATATGATGCATGCTTGTAAGACAAGGATGTTGCATTTCATTAACATCAGCGTTGTGATGCGAGTGCATATATGTGGGTGCTTGTTGGAGAACAAGTTCATTGAACATGACTCGATGGAAATTCTTAACTGGAAGATTTGTCTGTCGAATAAGAATTTCCATATTGCAATAGTACATGATTAGTCCTTGACTTGAGGTACGATGGTAGCCTTGTGCACATTGTGCAATACTTAGATTTATCTTTTGATTGCCTGACAATCGTAAAAGGGGTATTTTGGGTATTGTATCGATGTGCATGGAGGCTTGTCTGTAGCCAACATAGAATTCGACACTTGTCTATGGACAAGAGAGTATCATGTGAATTTTCATAGATTGTGATTCAAAGACCTTGTCCAGGGCACGATGAATATTGATTCATAAATGAATTACTTAAACTTGAAATGAAATCACATTTATTAAATCAATTGGGTTTCGATTTATAAATCCATGCCCAATATTTAATCGGGAAGCTAGTTGTCGAAAGGATCTTACATGTATGGACTTGCAATTGAAATAGGTTTACTCGCTATTTCACCTAACACTGGGTAATCATGCTACTTGCTAGATGTTGTCATGATTTGTAGGTTCTTGAAGTTAAAGAGTTAATTTCAAGAGAATTAATTAATTAGATTAATTAATATAATAAGTTATTATTTATAAACTTACAAAAGTTATAAGCCTGCTGCTAGTGTTAGTCGTGAACCTAAAAGGGTCACACATAATTTTGGTTGTTGACATTTCAAGATTGATAACTCCAATAGTTGGAATAATTAATTAATTTAGATTAATTAAATGAGATTTTATATTAATTCAATTGTTGAATTAAATATTTAATTATATATATTTGATTATGTAATTAAATCTAATTTGATTAGAAATCTAAATTAAAGGAATATATTAAATTAGTCAATTGGATTGATTAATTTAAATTCATGGGATTAATTAATTAATTGAATTAATTAATTAGTTGGATTCTAAATCCAAGTCCATGTAATTTTCTAGTAGGCCCTAATTGTAGAAGCCCACTAGAATGATTGAAGACTTTAAAATAAAATAATTATATATATAGTATATATATATATATATATATATATATATATATATATATATATTCAACAAACAAAAAAAAAGGTCTTATACTTTTTGGAAAAGGACTGGAGCCGTCTTTAACAAAAAAGGCTGCCGCCTTTCTTTTCTTTTAAATTTATTTTTTCGCAAACAGAAAAAGAAGGAAAAGGATTTCAAGCTTTTATATTTTATTTTAAGTCTTCAATTGTAGATGATGATTAATTGATAATTCCTCATCTACAATAATTAATCTTCAATCAATTGTTGATTGTTGGATTAATTGTTATTCCTATCAATTTGAAAACGGAACGATTCTACTAGCGAAGAATTTTTCCGGTGTCGCAATCAAAAGGTGGACTCAATTAGAGGGGATACGCTTGGATCCCTACGGCGAGAAGTTTCGGTGTTAGCCACATAGCCGGGAATTGATTCCCTCTCAATCGTCGCTTGAAGAAATTAATCGAGAGGTATTAATTTATTTATTTTTATAAGAATCTAAATATTTGTATTCGATACAAAATAATAGAAAATGACGATTATTAAAATCGCTTATGAAATCTATGGGGTTTAGTATATATATTTTATATATATATATATATATTTGTTTTAATAATTTTAAAAATTTTAAATTCCGCTGCGTTAGGCCCCGTACAATTATAGCGAACCCAACACGCGCCTTACTCCAATGTGTATATAGTTGCAATATTAGAAACAATAGATAAAGAGAAACCCCAAATATGAGTCAACTCGTTGGTTTGGAAGGTTTCAGTCATCTACTTTAATCAAAAGAGATAGTGTTCACATTGACTCGAATGCTCTAGTAAATGTTAATCAAAAGAGGGTAATCATTATATTATTTTGATTATCATTACTTTGTACCAAGCATTACGAATAATAACTATGTTTCCCTATAATTCTCATTATCCACCTCTACCACCCTCTACCAAGCACACCTAAAATCTCCTAGAAGTAAGAGGTCATCCAAATATAAATTAAGAATATCATGCCAAAGAATACGACAACCAAATTGACAATTATGTTCATAATAAAGAAACCACGTGAAAGGATTTATAGCTCTGCTGAACCTTTAAGATTCTGCCCTGCACCATCGTATTTAAAGTGGTAATATTAGAAACAAAGATGAAGATGAAACACACATGTGATGCGAATCATTGGTTCAAAAGGTTTCGAGCACCAATTTTAATCAAGGGATGTGAAATTAGAAATTAGAACCAAGTGAAAAAGAATCATTAACTCAACGACAACTAGAAGAGTAGGGGAGTATTTACCAAAAATATCCCTCATCGCCATCCTGGAGAAAATGTTCCCAACAGAGCGAGCCAGGTCCATGGGGAGGCAGCTACCTAAGGCTTCTTAGCAAGGTGAGCCTCACAATATATATATATATATATATGATATTATTATATATATATATATATTATATATATATAATATATATTTAATTCTATTTTTTTGCGGTAGTTGGCTAGCGAGCATCCCTTTCAAATGGGCTTCAGTTGATTATTTAATATTGCTCACCCACCCAATGGAGCTCAACCTCAACCAGGCATATTTGGATTTATTTGTTGTCAATAACATTATTTGCATATATGAAACACTATCTCTACCCTCTAGAATATTTTTAAATAAAAATATCAATCATGTGTTGTTGTTGTTTTCCCTAATCTCTAATCTCTGATCTTATTTCACCATATTTTAACTTTCTTCATCTTCATGACTCTATTTTTTGGTATTCCGTTTATCGACTTTAATCATATGTGCGGAATGTTTGAATTTTGCAAGTAATTAAGGCAAGATCTTAAATAATATGTTGATATTCTAATATCTAAAATATATTGTGGAATGTATGTTATTATTATTATTTATGAAATAGAAATGATAAATCAGTTGTAGTATTTAAGATTTTTTAATCATTTTATAACATTTTTATAGATTTACGTGGTGAATTATGATGGGGAAACGAGCATTTGAGTCTGAAAGTTAAAAAAGGAAAAGGAAAGAATGACAAGATTTTTTTACAAAGTTATTGATAGGTACATGAAAACCTATTGTTTCCAGAGGTGAAGTTAAATTTTGACTATTAATGATAGTTTGCAAGTTAATCAACAGAGGGTAGTTATTAAGTTATTTGCATTCTCATTGCATTGTACCAAGCAGACCAAAAAGTAATAATTCCACACTAATCCACTACCCCCAACCAAATCACCCCTAGAATCTCTTATATGTAAAAGGTCATACAAACATAAATCAAGAATATATGCCAAAGAATACAACAATCATCATGTCAAATATGTTCATGAAAAAAACTGAGTGAAAGGGCTTAGAACCCAGACAAACTTACAAGATCGTGCCCAGCTCGCGAATATAGTGGCAATATTAGAAACACGAGATGAAGTGAAACCCCAAATGTGAGGCAAATCGTTCAAAAGGTTTCAATCATCAACTTTAAAGCAAGGATTCCTAATTAGATAACGGAGCCAAGTGAAAAAGAACCATTGGCTCGACGTCAACTAGAAGAGTAGGAGATTATTTACAAAAATATCCCTTTGCGTGTTTCTAGAGATAGTATTACCATTGCCTTGAGAACTCTCGAAGAAGTTAATAAAAAGAGGGCAATCATATTCTTATTTTGATTCTCATTACTTTGTACCAAGCCTGGTGAATAATAACTATACTATTCCCATGTAATTCTCATTACCCACCTCTACCACCCCCAACGAAGTAAGAGGTCATCCAAATATAAAGTAAGAATATCACGCCAAAAAACACGACAACCAATATCTCAATTATGTTCATAAAAAAAACAAATGAAAGGATTTAGAGCCCAACTGAACCTTTAAGATCGCACCCTGATCCATCGTGTATATAATGGCAATATTAGAAACAATGAAGAAGAGGAAACCCACATGTGAAGCACCAACTTTAATCAAAGGGCTTTGCATTTAGAAATCGAAACCTAGTGAAAAGGAATTGTTGGTTCAACGACAACTAGAAGAGTAGGGGACTATTTACCAAAAATATCCCTCAGTGCCTTTCTAAAAACAATGTTCCACAAAAACTGAATCTAGGGCCTCCCGCCTAGGTGAGCCTCACAATAATTTTTTTTGGCGGTGAAGTGAAAATTGCAGGCAGTGGGCAACACTTTCAAATGGGCTATAATAGATTATTTAATATTGTTCACCCATCCAAATGTGACTCAACCAGTCATACTTGGATATATGAGTTAACAACCACATTATTTGCATATATGAAACTCTACCTCCACCCATCCAAATATGACTCAATGATCGTCCATCTTTTTCTTTGTATACTTCTGCTTAATCCTAGATTTCCTTTCACCCTTCATCTTCATGACTCCGTTGTTTGGTATTTCATTTCTCGACTTCTAGTCATTCATGCGGAGTGTTTGAGTTTAGCGAGTAATTAATCCAATATTTCAAATAATATGTTGATATTCTTATATCTTAATTTGTTAAAAGGATGTTGTTATTATTTTACTGTTGAAGCATAAATCATAAATCAGTTGTAGTATCTAAAATTCAAAATCATTTTATATTATTATTGTCGATTTACGTGGTGAGTTATGACAGGAAAAAGAAAATTCGAGTCTGGAAGTTCAAATATGAAAAGGAAGTAATGACAAGAAATTCTTACAAAGTCTTTGATCTGATATATTGATAGGTACATAAAAATTATAGTTTCCAAAGCGAAAGTTAAGGATTTGACTTAATAAAAATTTGCAAGTTAATCAAAAGAGGGTAATTATCAACTTATTTTGATTCTCATTACCTTGTACAAATTATCAACTTATTTTGATTCTCATTACATTGTACCAAGCCTAATAAATAGTAATTATTCCACACTAATTCTACCTACCCACCTCCAATACCGCCAACCAAAGCACCCTATAATCTCTTTATACGTAAGAGGTCATCCAAATATAAATTATGAATATCATGCAAAGAATACAACTACAAACATGTCAAATATGTTCATGAGAAACACCGAGTGAAAGGATTTAGAACCTAGATAAACTTACAAGATCACGCTTTACTCAAATGTGCATAGTGGCAATATTAGAAACACTAGATGAAGAGAAAACCCTAATGTGAGTCAAATCAGTTGTTAAGAAGGTTTCAATAATCAACTTTAAACTAAGGGATTCCCAATTATATACCAGAGCAAAGTGAAAAAGAACCATTGGCACGACGACAACTAGAAGAGTAGGGGAGTATTTATAAGAATATCCCTATTTGTATTTCTGGAGATAGTGTTTTATTGCCTCGATAACTCGAGAAGGATTTAATCAAAAGAGGGTAATCATTATCTTATTTTTATTATCATTACTTTGTATGAAGCTGAAGAGAAAATTTTTAGTGGTGTAGTATAGATAAGGTTCATATGGCTTGATATTATCGGAATTCAAGTACTCGTTGGGATCAATGAGTTTTAGCTTGAGAGATTAAAGAAAAATGACAATAAATGAAAAATCACGAGAATCTATGATGAAATATGAAAAGTAAAGCGAGTATTTCGGATGCTCCATGCGTGTGCCATATTGAAATTACAAGAAATAATCAAAATAAGCAATAAAAAGTAAAGAAACAACAAGGTACAAGCATGAAAACCTAAGGTACGACTATGCATGCATGATCATGAAATTTAAATAATGCAAATCAACAAAAATCGAAAGCACCAATGGAAAGAGCAATAAAATTTGACGTAAAATTTAAAATCTTTACTAGAATAACTAGAAACAAAGAGTAGATCTATGATTCAATATAAACCATGCATGAAAATAAAAACCAAAATAAAGTATAGGAAATACTTAAAATAAAATTGATCAAGGACCCGATCTATGATCAAGGTGTTTCACTCACCTAGATTTCATAAACTAGATCACAAATCTAACAATATATCTAAGAGCTAAGGCAAATTGCATAAATTGAAGAACAAGCTTAAAATTGAAGAACAGTGAAGAAAATTAAGAAAAACTTACTTGAATTAAGTAAAGGAATAACAAACTTGAATGAAATAACAATCCAAAATAAAATCCAAGTGATTGCTTGAATTCTTCTTTAGCTTACAAACCCAAGAAAAAGTTTGAAATTAAATTTAAGAACTAGAGAGAAAAATTAAATCTCAAACCCATGCAAGAGTTGGGAGAATGGGGGAATTTTCTTTTTTTCCAATGAGAGATCAATCTATTTATACTAGGTTAAATAAGGGTAAATGGGTCAATTAAGCTTTAAAGGCTTGGATTTCCTGGGTTTTACCAAGTTTGACCCAAGATGGCCTTGCTAGCCACTTCTCTAAGTGTTTGGAACGGTTTGTCTCGAGGTGGCACGATTTGGCTCGGCGTTGGGCGGGAAGGGCGTGCGGGCTGGGCGGAGCTGCTGGGCGAGCGCGTGCGGTTAGCTGGGCGTGGGAAGTGCTGTCCGAGGTTGGCGAGCAGGCATGGGCGGGCGGGCGCGGGGCTTCTACGCGCAGGTGCGCGGACTGGCCAGCGGTCTCGGCAGGCATCGACAGTTGGCGTGCGCTGGCGAGGGCGTGCATGGGCGGGCGTGGCAGGCGCTGGCTGGCAGGCGCTGTGAGGGTAGGTGTGCGTTGGTGAGGGCTGGCATGGGCTAGCGTGGGCGGCCTCTGTCGGGCGTGTGCGGGCGCTGCGCGTGCTCACGCGCGCGGGCGAGGGATGCTTTCCTTGGTTTGTGTTAGCTCCCGCCAAGGTTCGTTTGGAGAGTCTTGGTACGGCTCGGCATGTCTTGGCTACCATTCCAGAATATTTTGGCATTTTGGAGCTATTTCGTAGCGCAGATTTAGGCACCTCTCGGCGCATCCTGGCACGTAATTAATTCATTAATTCACCTATTTTTCCTTTTTTAGTGCTTCTAACTTCAAAACCCTTCCATCCAATCTGACTTTATCTTCTTAAAACATTGACCAATCCTAAGCGGTCCCGTTTTTTCACCTATGAAATAGGAATTTTGAACATAAAAACTCAAAAATCACATAAACCTCACCAACGACGCACCCATAGGGTTCAAAACAATAAAACTAGAAGATAACCTATTAACCTAATGAAACTTGACTCAAAACCACTATAAACGACACTAAAAACTAATTAAAAACACGAGAATAACACCACAATTACATGCAAAACAAAAACATACCGAATAATAACTATATTCCCCTATAACTCTCATTAGCCCAACTCTACCACCCCCAACCAAACACCCCTAATATCTTCTAGAAGTAAGAGTTTATTCAAATATAATTAAGAATATCAGTCTAAAGAATATGACATTATGTTCATAATAAAAGAAACACATGAAAGGATTTAGAAACCAGCTGAACTTTGAGCTCACGCCTTGCACTAACTTGTATAAAGTGGTAATATTAGAAATAATAACAAAGAGGAAACCCGCATGTGAGGAGAATAATTGGCTCAGAAAGCATCAAACACCAACTTTATTCAAAGGGATTTGCAATTAGAAATAAGAACAAAGTGAAAAAGAACCATTGCTCAACGACAACTAGAAGAGAATGGAATATATAGTTTGGTCTCAAAACAGCATGGGAGTATTTATCAAATATACCTTCATGCCTTTCTGGAGACAATGTTCCCACAAGAGCCGGGTCTAGGGTGGAGGCAACGCCTAAGGCCTCCCAGCCAAGTGAGCCTCACAATAAATGTTATAATTTTTTGGCAGTGGAGTGAAAATTCTAGGCAGTTAACTAACGGACATCAATTTCAAATGGGTTTCAATAGATTATTTAATATTGTTCACCCTCCCAATGGGCCTCATCCAATCATACTCAGATTTATTTGTTGAAAATCACATTATTTGCATATATGAAACACTACCTCTACCCTCTAGAATATTCTGAAATCAAAATAATAATCATAATACATCTTTTTCTTTTTGTTGTTTTGCCAAATCTCTAATTTCCTTTCATCCTCTTTTAACTGTCTTCATCTTCATGACTCTGTTGTCTGGTATTTCGTTTATCGATTTTTAGTCATTTATGCGGTGTGTTTGAATTTTGCAAGTAATTAAGGCAAGATTTTAAATAATAAGTTGATATTCTTATATCTTAATTTATATTGTGGAAAGTATGTTATTATTTATTTGTTTGTTTATTGAAATAGAAATGAAAAATCTCTTGTAGTATCTAAAATTATTAATCATTTTATAATTTTTTATAGATTTGCATGTTGAATTGTGATGGGAAAAAGAACATTCAGGTCTGAAGTTCAAAGAGGAAAAAGAAAGAAGGACAAGAAATTCTTACAAAGTCGTTGATTGGTTGATAGGTACGTAAAACCTATTGTTTCCAAAGATGAAGTTGTTAATTTGACTATTTATGAGAAGTTACGTGTTAAACAAAAGAGGATAATTATTAACTTATTTTTATTCTCATTAAATTGTACAAAGCATACCGAAAAAAAATGATTCCACACTAATTCTCATTACCCCCTCCACTACCCCAAACCAAATCACCCCTACAATCTTTTATATGTAAGAGGTCATCCAAACATAAGTTAAGAATATCACGTTGTTTTGCATGTAATTGTGGTATTTTTCTCGTATTTCTAATTAAGTTTTAGTGTTGTTTATAGTGGTTTCGAGTCGAGTTTTATTAGGTTATTAGGTTAATTTCTCGTTTTGTTATTTTTCGTGTTTCTTTTTAAATTTATACTTAATATGGCTAAATGGGTTCAATTAATTTGTGGATGGGTGTTATTTTTGCTAGATTTAACAAGAAGGCAAAAAGAAGGTAAAAATCGGCCCTTGGCTCAATTTGGCTCGAGCCAAGGCGGTCCCGCGCGCAGCTGCTCGGCAGCTGCCGAGCGTGGCCTGTCTCTTATACACATCTAGATGTGTATAAGAGACAGAGCCAAGGCGGTCCCGCGCGCAGCTGCTCGGCAGTTACCGAACGTTGCCATGCCTGTCGAGCACTGGCGACGCCTGCGCGCCACGCCTGTCGAGCCCTACCTAGCACTGCCAAGAACACCTGCCGAGAGATGTCGATCGACAGTGAGTTTCCGCCCGTCAAGTCGAAGGCAGTCGATCGACTGCACCACCGAGAGCTGGCAAGCCTGGCCGCCCAGTTTCGCTCAGTGTCGCCCAGCGCCGAGCCTAGCTCGGTCAATGTCGAGCCAATCGAGCCCAACTCGGCCCAAATGGTCCAGAATGATCATTTTCGGTCAAAATTGGTCAAACATGGGAATTCCGAGCTTTTAAGCTTAATTGGCCCATTTACCCCTAATTTAACCTAGTATAAATAGATAGACTTCTCTCATTTGAAAAAATCACCTCCTCCCAACCCATACTTGGGTTTGGGACTTAATTTCTCTCTATATATTTAATTTCAAGCATTTCCCTGGGTTTGTAAGCCTAACAAGAATTCAAGTATTCTTTTGGATTTTTATTTTGCTTTGTAATTTCATTCAAGATTTTGGATTCTCTTTTTAATTCAAGTAAGTTTTCTTTAATTTTCATACTTTTTTTCATTTTCATGCTTATTCTTCAATTTATGCTTTTTTACCTTAGCTCATAGATTTCTTGTTAGATCTTATGAATCATCCATGGAATCTAGGTGAGTGACACACCAAGATCATAGATCGAGTCATTGATCGTCTTTATTTTGAGTATTTCATGCTTGTTCTTTAATTTTCATGCTTGTTCTTCATTTATGAATTTTGCCTTAGTTCATAGATTTCTTGTTAGATCTTGTGAATCGTCCATGGAATCTAGGTGAGTAACACACCAAGATCATAGATCGAGTCCTTGATCATTTTTATTTTGAGTCTTTCATATGCTTTTTTTTGGTTTAAATTTTAATGCATAGTTTTAGGTTGAATCTTAGATCTACTCTTCATTTCTTGTTATTTTTCGAAAATATTTAAACTTTCACGTCAACTTTTATTGCTCTTTATATAGGTGCTTTCGATTTTTGCTAATTTGCGTTTTTAGAGGTTTTATGTTCATGCAAGCATAGTTGTACCTTAGGTTGCTCTAGTTGTACTTGGTGAAACATTGCTTTTACTTGCATATTTTCATTATTACTTTACACTTTCAATTTGGGCATACGACCGAGGCATTCTACCTACTTGCAATTTACATTTCTAGTTAGTTTATTTCCATAGTTTCCATTTATTTATTTTTTTCATTTACATTTCAAGCTAAAAATACATTGATTCATATAATCGAGTCGAATTCCAATAATACCGAGCCATGAACCCACTTTTCTTGTTTCAACACCACTAAAAATTAAAAAACACACGCCAAAGAATACAACAACAAAAATGTCAAATATGTTCACAAAAAACTAGGGATGGCAATCCTGGCCCGCCCCGCTCCGACCCGCCCCGACCCGTGCCGTTCGGGGCGGCCCGCCCCGTGACCCGTGGCGGGGCGGGGCGGGTCCGGGTACCTTCTCCGCCCCGCGGGTACCCGCCCGGCCCGACCCGATGTACATTTTTTATTTTTAAATATATTTTATATATGTTTTAAATACTTTTTTATATGAATTATTAAAAAAATTTAAATTTAGTATTGTTTTTAATTAATTCTTCATCTTATATTTATTTTTTATAATAATATATGTGTTATTATATATTAAATTAATTTTAAATTTTTAAAAAAAATAAAAAATAAACATAACGGGTCGACCCGACCCGACCCGCGACCCGTGGCGGGGCGGGGCGACCCGACCCGTGGGATGAACGGGGCGGGTCCTCTAGTACCCGGCCCGACCCGGCCCATTGCCATCCCTACAAAAAACCGAGTGAAAGGATTTAGAACCCAGCTAAACTTTCAAGATCGCGCCCTGCTCCAACGAGCACATAGTAGCAATATTAGAAACACTAGATGAAGAGAACCCCAAATGTGAGCCAAATTATTGGTTCAAAAGGTTTCAATCATCAACTTTAAAGCAAGGGATACCCAATTAGATATCAGAGCTAAGTGAAAAAGAACCATTGGCTCGACGACTACTAGAAGAGTAGAGAGTATTTACTAAAAATATCCTTATGTGGATTTCTTGAGATAGTTTTCCCATTGCCTCAAAAACTCCAGTGAAAATTTAATCAAAAGAGGGTAATCATTATCATATTTTGATTATCATTACTTTGATATTCCCCTGTAATTCTCATTACCCACCTCTACCACCCCCAAACCAAGCACCCCTAAAATCTCCAAGAAGTAAGAGGTCATCCAAATATGAATAAAGAATATCACTCCAAAGAATACAAAACCAACATATCAATTATGTCATGATTAAAAAAAACACGTGAAAGGATTTAGAGCCCAGCAGAACCTTTAAGATCGCGACATACTCCATTGTGTATAAAGTGGTAATATTAGAAATTATAATGAAGAAGAAACCCAAATGTGAGGTGAATCATAGAAGATTTCAAGAACCAAAATTAATCAAAGGTATTTGTAATTAGAAATCAGAACCAAGTGAAAAAGAACCATTATCTCAACGACAACTAGAGGAGTAGGTATTTACCAAAGATATACCTCATGGACTTTCTGGAGACAATGTTCCCACCAAAACTGGGTCTGGGGGAGGCAGCTACCTAGGGCTTCCTACCCAGGTGAGCCTCACAATAACTTTTTTTTTTTTGCGATGGAGTGAGAATTCCAGGCAGTTTGCTAGCAGGCATCACTTTCAAATGGGGTTCAATAAATTATTTAGTATTTTTCACCCACCCAATGGGCCTCAACCACTCATTCTCGAATTTATTTATTGACAATCGCATTATTTTCATATATGAAACACTGCCTCTACCTTCTAGAATATTCTGGAATCAAAATATCAATCCTCGTCCATCATTTTTTTGTTGTTATTTTTCCTAATTCGTAATTTTCTTTCACCCTCTTTTCTTCATCTTCATGACTCCATTGTTTGCTATTTTGATTATCGACTTTTAGTGATTCGTGCCGCGTGTTTGAATTTTGCAATAATTAAGGTATGATTTTAAATAATATGTTGATATTCTTATATCTTAATTTATATTGTGGAATGTATGTTATTATTATTGTTTGTTTGTTTTTTTTTTTTTTTGAAATAGAAATGATAAATCAATTGTAGTATCTAAAATTTTTAGTCATTTATAATGTTTTTATAGATTTGTGTGGTGAATTATGATGGGGAAAATAACATTTAAGTCTAAAAATCCAAATAGGAAAATGAAAGAATGACAAGAAATTCTTACAAAGTCATTGATTGTATATATTTAAAAGTATATAAAGACCTATTATTTCCAAAGGTGAAGTTAAGAATTTGACTATTAATGAGAGCTTGCAAGTTAATCAAAAGAGGGTAATTATTAACTTTTTTTCCATTACATATACCAAGCATACCGAAAAGTAACAATTCCACACTAATTCCCATTACCCACCTCCACTATCCCCAACCAAAGCACCCCTACAATCTCTTATATGTAAGAGGTCATCCAAACATAATTAAGAATATCATGCCAAAGAATACAACGACCACCATGCCAAATATGTTCATGAAAAAAACCGAGTAAAAGTATTTAGAACCTAGATAAACTTACAAGATCGCCCTGCTCCAACATGCATAAAGTGGCAATATTAGAAACACTAGATGAAGAGAAACCCCAAATGTGAGGAAAATCATTGGTTCAAAAGGTTTCAATCATCAACTTTAAAGCAAGGGATTCCCAATTAGATATTGGAGCCAAGTGGAAAGGAACTGGAGCATTAGTAAAAAATTGTTTAAGTGGGCTTCAACCAGTCATATTTAGATTTATTAGTTGACAATTACATTATTTAAATATATGAAACACTACCTCTACCCTCTATAATATCCTGAAATCAGAATATTAATCATCGTCCATCTTTTTCTTTTTGTTGTTTTGCCTAATCCCTAACTTTGTTTCACCCTCTTTCGTTTTAATATTATTTACTAGTGAAGCCAAGATTGGAGGCAGTGGGTTGGAAAGCATCAATTTCATATGGGCTTCAATAGATTATTTAATATTGTTCACCCACCCAATGGACCTCGACCAGTGATACTTGTACTTATGAGTTGACCATCACATTATCTACACATATGAAACACTGCCTCTATCCTCTAGAATATTCTGAAATCAAAATATCAATCATCGTCCATGTTTTTTTTTTGTTATTTTGCTAACCCTAATTTCCTTTCACCCTCTTTTAAAGTTCTTCATCTTTATGACTCCATTGTTTGGTATTTTATTTATCGACTTTTAGTCATCCGTGTCTCGTGTTTGAATATCAAGTAATAAGCCAATATTTTAAACAATATGTTGATATTCTTATATCTTAGTTTAAATTGTGAAACGTATGTTATTATAATTTTATTTTTGAAATATAAATGATAAATAAGTTGTAGTATCTAAAATTTTAAATTATTTTATGTTTTTTATATAGATTTGTTTGGTGAACTATGATGGGGAATAACATTTGAGTGTGGATGATCAAAGAGGAAAAATAAAGAATGAAAAAAATTCTTACAAAATCTTTGATCAGATATATTGATAGGTACGTAAAACCTATTGTTTTCAAAGCTGAGGTTAAGAATTTAACTATGTATAAACACAGATTTCACCTTCCAAATTTGACTTATTAAATGATGTTTCAACTATTGTTTGTACGATTTTATTTATTTTTTAGTTGAATTCCTATTATTTAGACGTTATTACGTGTTGGTTGTTTTGTGTTATTTTTATAGGATTTTGGAGTCATTTTGGAAGGATTGAGTTTCAATAAGTATAAGGAATGATGATTTGGACTGAGGCTGATAAGGAGAAGAGTTCATTGGGCCAAGACTAGAGTGGGCCCATGAAGTCAGCAAGTCAACAAACTCCAGAAGCCCAGACGCAACCCTATTCGTTATCACAACTCGACCCGTTACTACGGCTCATTTTCAAAGCAAGCAGTTGCGACTCAGCTTGTTACTAGAAATTGATTTTATGGCAAGCATTCGGCGACCCTTTTCACGATCATGAACTCGGGTCACGAACGGCCCTGGAACATTATAAAATTGGAATTAAAGGCTATAATTTCATGGTGGACTATAAAAGGAGGCCAAGAAGCTTTCCACATTCACCTTTGATCTTGGACACTCCCAAACATCAAGTTTGAGCCGAGATACAATTCAAGAGTGGGGGATAAAGAGATTGAGTGGGGGTTCATAGGAGAAACACGAATATCAAAGGATCCAATCCACCATTTAGGAAATAATCTTCCGAACAAGGGGTCCTATGATTTTATCATTTTTATTGAGTTTTTCTTATGAATAACATGTGTTCGATGAAATGTCTAGATGAATGTTTAATAATATCTAGCTAATTTCATCATATTATAGGTTTTGGAAATAATGAATAATAGATAATCTTTCTTTCAGTATGTTTTGAATATGATCCTTTTAATATTTTGGTTCTTGAATTACATATATGCATAATTCCTTGATAACTTATGCATATTAGTTTTAACAAATCATAAATCGAGGATGAGGTTTGTTAATGAACTTTGAATTAAAAACACTTTAATCAAGATTTTAGATTAGTAGTGATGTTTTAGAAATATTTTAAGATTTTGGAGTTCTAAATATGATTTCACACGGATAAGTTGTTTCATACTTAGATTCAACAGTTTATTCACTTTGAGAGAAGGATTTAACTAGATTTGTGGTTAACATAAATTAAATTGAATCACAAACAATACTTGGTTGAAAGAGAATTACTTACATTCGAGTACGATCCCTTTGTTATTTTTGTTTGTAGTTTATCATTGCATAATCGATTGACAACCTTTTATAATTACTAGCTTTGGTGAATCATAATTCGAGAGATGAGGTTTATCAATTAGGCTTTCAAACACGAGACACACTTGTCAACAAGATGAAGAGATTTGAGATTAGTAGTGAAGTAAAGCTTTTTGGAGTCTTAAATGTGATCTTGACAACGCGTCTCACATTTAAAATTCACGGTTTAATCACTTCGAGAGAATGGTTAAACTATACTTGTGATTGACTTATAGTAAGTTGAATCACAAAAATACCTAGTGGATTGCTTGAAAATGATAGACATTGAAAGTTCATTATAATATCATATCCCGTAATACCTCATTATCATTTGACTACCTCTATTTTTACATCTTTTGTTCTTGGTGAGTTATAATTATTATGGAAAAAAACTTTTTGCCCCCCAGACTATTTCGATTTTCACAGTTTACCATACGAACTTTTTTTGGGACAAACCACCATCTGAACTATGCGTTTTTTGCAACTTACCCCCTGAAATCAAAATTTTGGTGGTTTTGGATACCAAATCCGGTTTGTTAAGGTTTTTTTGGTAACTTCACTCCTTATTTCTAATCTTCCCTCCTTTCTCCGCCCTAATCTACCATTTCTACAATGATAACGGCACGACGGTTCTTTAAGCCGCGAAATGTCATTGCTGATCTTTTTTGCCATGGAGAGAAGGTCCGGCGTGTTGTTATCATTGTAGATATGGTAGATTAGGGCGGAGAAAGGGGGAAAGATAAAAAATAAGGAGTGAAGTTACCAAAAAAAACCTTAACAAACCGGATTTGGTATCCAAAATCACCAAAATTCTGATTTCAGGGGGTAAGTTGTAAAAAATGCATAGTTCAGATGGTGGTTTGTCCCAAAAAAAAGTTCGTATGGTAAACTGTGAAAATCGAAATAGTCTGGGGGGCAAAAAGTTTTTTTCCCTAATTATTATATATATAATTATTTATCTTGTGTTTGTCGATGGTAATGGAAGAAAGTAAATCATATTTTATATCGTTTAAATAAGATTTGTTTATTAATAACAGTACTAATTAATTTATGAGATTTGGTCCTTGTGGAATAGGACCTTGCTCGTCGTGTACTACATCTAACATTGTAAAAATGCGGTTAGATAAAAATACACAAAATAAAATAGCGAACAACTATTCATGAGACTTCGCAGTCTAGAGACAACTCTAGTTCCCACTAGATAAAAATACACAAAATAAAATAGCGAACAACTATTCATGAGAATTTTCCTAGGGCCTGCGAAAGTCTAGAGACAACTCTAGTTCCCACTATCTTGAATATTCTAGAAAATGATGTTCATCATTACAACCCAAGCTGAGAGTTTTTATCACCTAGTGGATCTGACCCAATAGGAAAATAAGATACCAAATTATCCGCAGCTAGATTTTGCTCGGCTCTACATTTACTTGATGCTTCATGCATGTGTGAGAGGGCATTCGACTTTTAAAATTACCCAAATTCGTAAGCTTGTAGACTTTGTGTTTGTCCGCGTCATCCACTTGTTCACACACTAATTCCAAAGCATTGATGTGATTAGCATCCGGGCGGACTACCCCACCAAGCACAGTCAACTCAATTATATTTCCCTCCACCGTCTTTACCAGGGGCGTATCCAAGAATTATTTTCAGCAATGGTGGAAATTAGATCTACGTCGCTCAGTTTGAGGAAATTCAGAAAACATCGATTAGGGCCTTTAAGTTAATATTCTCAACAAATACTCTCTCTCTCTCTCTATCTCTCTATCTCTCTCTTTCATGTTAGCATTGTATTCCATTATAGATGGTCTTCATCCTAGGTCAACAACAAGTTTCTCTTTGATAAGAATTTTATTGACAGGTTTTCAGCAATTTCATCAACTTGGATAGATGTGACATCCGATGTCGATGATTCGGTCGTTTGGAACGTTTGAATTTCGCAAACATATCATGAATTCCTAAATTAAGCAACATATGAAACAATTAAATCAATTCCAAACAAATTAATAAACTAATAGTTATAAATTTCAATACAAATAAAACTTCAAAATGCTAATAAAATAAACATTCATTTAGAGACTTACTCATCATAGTTCTTGTTTTGATGATATTTACTACATCCACCTATAATTTTCAATTACACAAATTAGGCATTAGCAGTGTAGCATCAATTGGCAAATATCAATTACTAATTTACAATCCAACACCAATAATTAAGAACTTAAGGAACATAAACTAATTAAAAATCTATCAACATCTTACATCCCCCAGGCGATGAGGCCCTAAGCAAGAAAAATGAAAAACACAAGGAAAAGAATAATAATAAAAGAAAATCTTCCCACCCCAAGCACCCCACATCGCACCCCAACAATGGTTAAAGATCCTAACATCTCTAGGTTAAAATATAATTGAGCAACCCGAACAATATAGTGATTAAACAAAACTCCAACTACAGAAAAGAATTTTTAACTAAATCCCAAACCCAAACCGACCCACTCACGGCCTACCCCAACAAAAAAAGAGATCAAAGAAAACTACCTATGCATAGGCACAAAGTAACATAGGGCGAAAGAAGTAGAGATGCGGAGGACGTATCAAGAAAGTGGCGGCGGGTTGATGACAGCGATTAGGAGAAATCAGCACGGCGAGTAACACGAGTTGAGGGCTGCTTCCTTGGTTCAACTTGATGTTAAGTTGTAAAAAAAAACTAAATTTTTGTTTGTTTGAGTTTTGTGTAAAATCATAATTTTCTTCTTCTTCTTTTTTTTCTAAATAGGCTACCACTACCCCTAATTAATTATATAATATATTATATAATTTTTTCATTATATATATATATATATATATATATATATATATATATATATGGTTGGGTTCCGGTGAGAATGGGTCCATGGGTGAGAAATGAGAATAAATTCTAACCGCTATATTTAATTTAATCTAATGGATTAGATTTAATCAATTGAAATTAAAACCTAAAGAATAGCTGCCAGAACCCGCCGTCTCTCTCCCTATTCACGCCAGAACCCGTTTCTCCTTTTCACGCGAAATCGAAATCGCTTTTCGGCCATTTTTCTCTCCCTATTCATGCCAGACTCCACCATTTCTCTCTCCCTATTCACGCCAGAACTCGTTTCTCCCTGTTCAAGCGAAATTGAAATCCTTTTTCGGTCGTTCCTCTCTTCCTGTTCACGCCAGAAATCCCTAAAACCCGTTTCTATTCGATTTTGGAGGTTCCTATTCGATTTTGGTCCCTTATTTAGTTTGATTTTTTCTTGGTTCAATTTTGGTTGCACACAGATGGCTTCAATTTTGAACGAATCAGGTAATGTTTCATTTTAAATTAATGGAGTTGATCTGATTTTTGATTTTGTATTTCTTTTGAGTTAACCACTACGTGTCGTCGTTTGTGGTTGTTGTCTGATTTTTTTTATGCACAACTCAATGTCCGTTTGTGCACATTAATGTGTTCCCTTGTGCACGTCCGTGCTGAATGGTGTGTTTCACTGTGTAATGAAATCTTAAAAAAATATGTACATGTCGTCGTCTATGGTTATCGTCTGATTTGTTCGTGCACAACTCAGTGCCAGTTTGTGCACATTAGTGTGTTCCTTTGTGCACGTTCGTGCTGAATGGTATTTTGCACGTGTCGTGAAGTCTTAAAAAATCTGTACATGTCGTCGTCTGACGTGGTTGCTGTCTGATTTTTTTTGTGCACAACTCAGTGTCCGTTTGTGCACATTAATGTGTTCCCTTGTGCACGTCCATGCTAAATGGTGTTTTGCACTGTGTCATGAAGTCTTAAAAAAATATGTTCATGTCATCATCTGACGTGGTTTCTGTCTGATTTGTTAAGTGCACAATTCAGTGTCAGTTTGTGCACATTAGTGTGTTCCCTTGTGCACGTCCGTGCTGAATGGTGTTTTGCACGTGTCGTGAAGTCTTAAAAAATCTGTACATGTCGTCGTCTGACGTGGTTGCTGTCTGATTTTTTTTGTGCACAACTCAGTGTCCGTTTGTGCACATTAATGTGTTCCCTTGTGCACGTCCATGCTAATGGTGTTTTGCACATGTCATGAAGTCTTAAAAAAATATGTTCATGTCATCATCTGACGTGGTTTCTGTCTGATTTGTTAAGTGCACAATTCAGTGTCAGTTTGTGCACATTAGTGTGTTCCCTTGTGCACGTCCGTGCTGAATGGTGTTTTGCACGTGTCGTGAAGTCTTAAGAAAATCTGTACATGTCGTCGTCTGATGTGGTTGTCGTGTGATTTGTTTTTCTGTCGTGTTATATGTGGCATGTATTGTTTTGTGCACTGATTGAATGCGAGCTTTTGCAGGTGATGTTGAATGTTCTTCCCACAATTGTGAGCCTGTTCGACAAACTATGGTCATGAGACCTAGCTCTTATTTTTAGTGTTCAAGACTATGTAAAAGAAAGGAGCAATTGCAGAGTTCAAGACCCTTCATACTATTTTATTATTTTTATTACTCTTGATTTTGCAACGTAGGCTGTGCACAAACAAGTATGATCTTTTGCACAACCGATCTATAAATTTTGCACAATAGTGAAATAATTTATGCACAATGGTATTTTATAAATTTCTATTTTAGGTGATGGTCTTTTGGGCTTTTCGTACAAATTAATTTGACTATAGTTTTGTCTGAGATTCAGAAATAAGACATTTTTGGCGTTTTCTTTCTCTATTTGCTTGTTATCTTGTATTTAAATATGTTTATATATTTCCTTATCGTACATCGACAATGCTTAATTTAGGTCTAATGACAAATCCAACCCGATGATCGGATTGTAATGATATCTTTCTCTATTTGCTTGTTATCTTGTATTTAAATATGTTTATATATTTCCTTATCGTACATCGACAATGCTTAATTTAGGTCTAATGACAAATCCAACCCGATGATCGGATTGTAATGATATCATTTACACAAGTAATGCAATAACATATGTCCAACCAAAAGTGCAACCATCGAAGTTAAAAATTTGAAAACTTAAATATTTGTCTTTCTCTCACCAGGACCATTACTAAAAAAATTTAATATGCAAAACACAGCTTTTTTGAGTCGCAAAAAATTTCTTCTACTTATGAACAAACAAAACAACAAGAAATAGACATCAAAATATAATAAACATTATGTTCCAATTTCTTCTACTTAGACAAGAGTGCTTACACAACAAAAGATACAAATATACATTAGCCATAAAAAAAAGTGAATGTACTGCACATTAGTTCTACTACGTGCACATTAGTTCACATCAAATTGCACATTAGTTCATACGTGTGTGCACATTAGTTCATAACTATATGCACAAAATAGTTCCCAGTTGTTCGTCTTCAACTCGCTGTCCGGCAAATGGAGCCACGGTCACCGATTATCCACGGTCTAGTAAGGTTTGCATCACTCTGAAGACAAAATGTTTGATGTCAAAAGAAAAATAGAAGTGGTTGCATTTATCTTGAAGGACTTTGTTTGTGATTAATTAGTTTTAAGTACGTACTTATTTCCTGGACCCTCAACAGCTGATACGGGCAGCAATGTAAATGGCCGCGTGTAAATCTGCAGAAAATCAGTAAATTAAATAATATCAAGAAAAGATTTCTCCATGGGCAGCAAATTGTGTATATTTAGCACATATTAAAAAAAAAAAGCTTATTAATAATCGAAGCTCATTAAAAAGACGTATGGTTCTAGTAACAACTACCTCAAGGACGAGATTTAACTTCACATCAACATTCAAAAATTGTTCGGAGCTAAAAGATTTCCATTTTATATGGTTCCTCATGAAAGCTGCGAAAATTAGCCCAAATTTTTAAAAATAAAAAATAAAAAGAGATCAGTCTAAGACTCTAAATCCAACGCTCCAAGAGATCAGTCTAAGAACCTAAGCATTGTGCACAATATTCGTGTTCCCTTCAGAGTTGACCCTAACAAAAATTTACCATGCAATCAATAGGTTCACACTAGGTAAGAAATACGACCAATTTAACGAAAAAAAAAATCGTAAATGTACCTGAAAAGTGCTCGTTCAGGCGTTCCATCATTTTGGAACCCTCAAACTGCGAAAATTTTAAGTTTGGCATGATATCAGAGTTAAATGTGTAGCGATCAAAAAAAATATTGCCATTAAACAATTATAGAATTGTGATTTGCAACAATAACGACTAATGCCATTATATTTGAAGCCCCCAACATAGGTTTGAGAAATAAGAAAATGTTCTTACCTTGCAAGATAACATCTCGACTACACAATCTTCAACAGTTGGAGTTACTCGTAAGTCCAAAATCGGCGCAACTCTAAAACTAAGAAGTTGTAGTTGTGGCAGAACACACTTGCATTTTAGCTCACATTGTTTGTAAACAATAATCAGCTAATTATCCTAATTACAAATAAAAACCCCAGATGTTTTTGAAACTTACAAAAAAAAAAACCTCTAGGTTTGGATTTGTGTTAAGCAAAAAGCATTTTTAACATCAATTTTGCATTTATAAAATATCTAGGCCAGTTCACCATGCTTGCTATATAAAGTTCAAAGAACAAGCCAATACGCAAAAGGATGTTAAAAACAATCAAGCCAAATTACGATCTCAAGCAAAAAAATAAAAAAAAAAATTAATAATTACTACCATTTTCGATATCTATGTTTGCAAATAGTCCAGTTGGCGAGCTGCTGTGATGAACGATGCTAGAATTAGCAACACCGTTAACTCGCTCCATCTTCAACTGAATCGGATTAAACGAGCCCGAACCCGATAATCCTCCATACGAATTTCCCATACGGATCTCGTGCAAGAGGCAGATCCTCCCAACGCCGCCCTCCGATCCTCTGCCGCGGATCCTAATCCGCCACCGCTCCTTTATTTTCCCGCAAAATCCTGATTCAATCCGTCACCGTTTCGGGGAGCCTCGTCATCCTCGCCGCCACCGACGACCAATTCCTTCCGATGCTGTCCCAGCCGCTCGTCTTCAACCCGCTGTCCGGCAAATGGAGCCACGGTCCCCGATTATCCACGCCGCGGCGCTGGTGTGCCGCCGGCGCGTCCGGCGGAGCCATCTACGTGGCGAGCGGGGTCAGTGATAGGTGGGATTTGGATCCTCAGCAGCGGGTCCACGAGCCTTGGCGGCGGTCGTGAAGGAGGATGGGGAATCTCAGGGACGTGAAGTTGATTGAAATGGCGAAGGGGAAAAGAGGGGAGGGGGGTTCTGAGATTTTTTCGGATGTCTAATAATTACAGAAATACCACCGGATAATTTTTATAAAGGCATTAAAATGATTGGTCAGAACTTATTCTCATTTCTCACCTACGGATCTATTCTCATATGATCCTATATCTATATATATATATATATATATATATATTATATATATATATACACACACACACACACACAGAGGGTTGATACAGAAAATTTTTTTTGGTGGGACACTGAGTCACCGATGTAAACAACGCAAATATATAATATAGAGAAGAAATAAAAAAATTGTTAAAATTATAAAAAGAAATCACATTACACAACAAGTACACAATCTAAAGTAATAATAAATAAATAAATAAAATTATAAAAAATATTCTCGTTGAGTTTTTATATTTTGCAATAAACTTACAAACGTACCAATATTAACATTTAAAAATGAATCATTCTCCGGATACGTAACCAAATAATTGTTCAAAAAATAACAAATCAACACTTGAAAATTCACATGGATAGAACTCAATAAAGCGAATTAACTTTGTTATGTAAATGAAATTAAAAAAATCATTGGCGGGAATAAAAGCAAGAGATACAAATTAGTAATTTTTACTTACCTCATAAAATCGATTTTCAAGTTCTCGCAATTGTAAATCAATATCTCTTAAAGACTTTAACTCGATGATGAAAAACTTTCAATTGTAGCGTGCCACCACAAAATTCCCGTCTTAGTGGGACAATTAAACCACAACATTTGAAGATAAAATAAAATAACCTCCCACAAATCAAGTTAAGTTACAACCATTTGAACAATTCAAAACCCAAAGTTATTTTAATTTACACCGACTAACAAATCCCCCAACAAAACTCTTAGAAAAATTGGGTCACAATTACTTAATACAAGAGAGAGTTCAAATTTTCTACTTCAGTCGAATGCATCATTGGAAACTATTTCATACATAACTTTAAATTCCTATTTCTAAGAAATTTAGATTAGCTTTTCAAAATTTAAAGGGTCATTTTCCTTTGTTATTTTTTGCAAAATTAGAAGATCTATGTTTTTAAGAATAATTCTCAAATTCACGATGTTGTTAGTCAATGTTTAACAAAATTGATTAGCAACATCGACCAGAGTAGAATATAACTATGCAATGGAATAAATCGATAAGAACACGAGATAACAAATTCAGTTCACAAGTAAATACTTGTGAACTTGGGTGTACAAACCTGAAAACTATATTACTTTCTTGTTCACGTTCAATACAAAAATATAAAGTAATATATGAAAACTAAATATCAATAAACTTGATACTAAATACTTGTCGCCGGAATGGCAAGTTCTTCTCCGTTGGTCATGCAACTTCGAAGAGCTTGTTAATCTCGATCAATGGCTCCAATTAGTTCTTCGTGTTCTTCTTTCTTGCTTTTCAGTCTTGCGTCCTTGTCTCGTGCGTCCTTCTCACAAGAAATTCGTGCGTAAAATCAATGTGACCAAACTTTAGGAATCCTTGTCTTAAATAGACAAACATAAATTCCTAAATTTGGTAAATACCTAAAACACATCCTAAACACAATCTAGGAAACAAGTAAAGTCTTAAACATAAACTAGGAAACATAATATATTCCTAAATCTAGTTTCCTAACTTATTTTGTGCCCAAGAAAGGCAAATAACAAAATAGGAATTATTGCCAAGAATTAATTCCTCAACAATCTCCCCCTTTTACTTTTCTGGACAAAACACTACGACGCAAACACAAATGACAATAAAATACTAACTCCCCCCAAGTTAGACAACTCCCCCTAAAAAAAATACCCAATGTTGTTAAAATTCAAACCAACATTACAAATCAACATTGTTCAGAAAACTTAACAAAACAAACTAACAAGGAACTTAATGACCTCGAACCCTCTTCGAACGTCGAGGGGATGTCAAAGTTCCTTCATCCTTGTGCTTCCTCTTCTTCTTCTGCTGCATTTTCATTATTCTCTTCAAAGCCTTGTTACGTGCGCGAATTTGCTTCCTCCGCTTCTCTTGAGTAAGGCTCGCCAAGGCTTCGACAGCAACAACATCTTCAGCATCAGCAGCAGCATCATTGTCATCCTCATTCTCGGCATTATCCTCAGCAACAGCATCTTCTTCATCAACATTTTCTCCCCCTATGTCCGCGTCAACTTCCTCTCCCCCTTTTTGACCAGAAAGGGAAAGGGCCTCCAAAAGCGAGCCACAAAGAGCCTGTAGCTGAGAAATCTGCAAGTCAATGGAAGCAACATGCGTACGCAGGAGCTGCGCAGAAATGCGGACCATGTTGGGATCGTCCCTCCCAACATTGCTATCAACATCAGCCGGAAATGGAGCCTGCCAAGGCAAATCAATAACCCTAGCACCTGTAGTATGCTAGCCCCGGAAAGAAAACCAATCCGCATCACCAGTGAGCACATCATCTGGAAGAAGCGTCAATCCTTGGTTCTTCAACAAGCTGAAAATAAGAGAGGGAAAACACAACGAGGCGGTAGACCTTGATGTGGCAAACTTAGTAACAATATCAAAAACATGTTGCCCGAAACTGAATTTCAAACCCTTTCCAAGCCTAAACAAAAACTGGGCTTGCGGCCGAGTAACACACGTAGTGTTCTTGGAAGGGACCCAATTGCAAAGAGCCACCTTGTGCATAATGGAATAAAGAGACGAGAGCCTAGTACTCGGTAATTGCTCAAACCAAGAATGCACCATACCACCAGACAAAAAAGACACAACCTCATCCATATCATCCACAGTAGATCCACCCCGAAAAGGTTTAGTTCCAAATAACTCATCAATCAAATCAGGGGTGAAAGCAAATACTCTACCACGCACAAAAATTTTTACATAGTTCACAGAGCTCAAATCAACAATCGAGGGCAGCATGTTCGCATAGAACTCAAGAACTATGTCTCGAACAAATAGTACGGTAGTAGAGACTGTGGAATACATACCGTGAAATTGGAGGTAGGCTATCAGGTTGTGGCGTTCAAACAAATCAACCGGCACTCTCCTCTCAGCAATCATGTGATGAGTTTGATAAGTATCAAACAACTCAGCAGCTTCAGCAGTTAAAAACTTCTCTGAAAAGGGCTCCATGTCCTCAAGCTCGGGTGTCGGAGTAGCAGTTC